>JAZHYW010030506.1:0-18070 GCA_037355805.1 Ixodes ricinus | reverse complement strand
TATACTTATTGTGTTTTAAATGGTTAAAAATATAGGTATTATGCAGTGGAACTGCCGCGGCCTTCTTCGTAACATAGATGACATCAATTCATTTTTTGATGAGCTCCGTCCTGTTGCTATTTGCCTACAGGAGACTTACCTGACAGACTCGCACACGCAGGTTTTGCGTCATCAACAAGTTTTTAGGAAAGACCGCCATTCCTCAAACCCCTCGGGTGGTGTAGCAGTGGTGGTTCAAAGTGGTGTGGCATGCACTGAAGTTCCTTTACAAACTTCACTTGAGGCAGTTGCAGTTCGCATTCTCCTTGACCGCCTCATCACTCTAGTATCCCTCTACTTACCACCTAATGTTCCGCTGCATCTTCATGAACTCCAAGCACTCATCAACCAACTTCCCAAACCTTTTTTAATCCTTGGTGATTTTAACGCCCATCATCCTTTGTGGGGAAGCTCTCGTCAGGACTCTCGAGGTGGAGTTGTTGAACGGCTTTTACTATCAACTGGAATCTGTTTGCTGAATAAGAAAGAACCTACATTTTTTAGTGCTGCCCACAATACTTTTACATCGATCGACTTATCACTATCATCACCATCTCTGCTTTCATGCTTTTCATGGAACGTTTTAGACAATCCTTTTGGCAGCGACCATCTACCCATAATTTTAAAGAGTGTTTTACCAGTTTCATCAATACCAACTCGACTTCCACGATGGAAGTTGGAGAAGGCCGACTGGTCTATTTTTGGTTTAGAAGCAACACTTGATCCCTCCTTGTTTCTTCATATGACTCCTGAGGATGCGACGCTTTACGTTACAGAATGCATTATAAATGCTGCTTCTGCTTCAATTCCGAAGACTTCAGGAAATCTTCCCCGGAGGTGCAAGCCCTGGTGGAATGAGGACTGTACTTCCACTCGGAAAAGCCAGAACAAGGCATGGGGAACTTTTCGGCGATATCCAACTTTCCATAACTTGATCGAGTTCAGGAAAAAAGAGCACAAGCTCGGCGGACGCGAAAACAGGCCAAGTGGGCTTCATGGACAAAGTATGTTTCATCCTTAAATAGTTTTGTCACTGCTAAAGAAGTATGGGATCGTCTCAAAAAGTTCGCGGGCAGTATCATGCTTTCAGGATTCCACTTTTTCCTTCAATCTCAGCATCTCTAACAGGGCAAGCAGACTTCCTCGCAGAACATTTTCAGCGTGTTTGTAGTTCTTCGAATTACAGTACGGAGTTTGTAAAGTTCCGGTCTACCGCTGAAAAACAGAAAATCACTATGTCAGGCTTTAACTCTCTTGCATACAACAGACCGTTCACAATGTGTGAACTCGAAGTTGCTCTCAGCGTAAAAAAGCAGTCTGCACCGGGGCCAGACAGAGTTCACTACGAGATGCTCAAGCACCTGTCTCATGAATCCTTGTCCCACCTGCTGTCCTTTTTCAATTACCTTTGGGAAGCTGCTGCTTTTCCGCATTCTTGGAGATGTGCCCACGTTATACCTTTGCTGAAGCCTGGAAAAGATCCCTCTCTTGCTACAAGCTACCGCCCCATAGCACTTACAAGCTGCTTGGGGAAAACTTATGAAAGGCTTATAAATCGCCGCCTTATGTTTTTTTTGGAGGAGAAAAACTTTTTCGACAGTAACCAGTGTGGCTTTCGGGCTGGACGGTCGACCTTGGACCATCTGGTTCGACTTGAGACTGTCATACGTGAGGCCTTTGTTCACCGGCAGCATTGTGTGTCTGTGTTCTTTGATTTAGAGAAGGCATATGACACTACATGGAGGTATGGTATCCTTCGAGATCTGTATAACTATGGAGTCCGTGGCCGCATGCTCCGTTGCTTACAGAATTTTTTAAGTGAACGCACATTTCAAGTTCGATTAGGCTCGACCTTATCCAGTGTCTTCGTACAAGAAAATGGTGTCCCCCAAGGTGGAGTTTTAAGTGCCACCTTATTTGCTGTTAAGATAAACAGTCTGGCTCAAGTTATACCGTCATCCGTTTCTTACTCTCTTTACGTGGACGACGTGCAAATATCTTTTTCGTCTTGCAACCTCTCTAGTTGTGAACGGCAATTGCAGCTTACAATAAATAGGATGAGCAAGTGGGCGAATGAAAATGGTTTTAAATTTTCCCCAGAGAAAACTGTGTGTGTGCCCTTCTCCCTGCGGCGAGGTCTGTCTTTGAATCCAATCTTACAATTGAATAACACAGAAATATCGGTTAAGCACGAACATAGATTTTTAGGCATGATCTTCGATAAAAAGCTTACTTTCAAGTCTCATTTAAAGGAAATGAAGCAGAAGTGCCTGCGATCTTCAAACATCCTTAAGGTGCTGTCACATATATCTTGGGGGTCTGACAGGCGATGCCTCCTACGGTTGTACAATGCTTTAGTTCGGTCACGCCTGGATTATGGAGCGATTGTTTATGGTTCAGCACGACCATCCACACTGAGGATGTTGGATCCGGTTCATCACCTCGGACTCCGGCTTGCCACTGGGGCATTTCGCACATCACCCGTATTAAGCTTGTATGTGGACACACACCAAATGTCTCTTGAAAAACGCCGACAGTACTTGAGCTTGTCTTACTATTACAAAGTGCTTTCGGATCCGAAAAATCCTGCTTATAGTATTTTACACACTCCTCAGTTCTGTAATTTGTTTCAAAACAAGCCAACAATTGTGCGCCCCTAGGTTTTCGAGTTCAAAGTATTTGTAGCTCTCTTAAGCTCCCTGTCCCTTCCACAAGTGGCGTTAACTTGCTAAAATCTATAGAGAGAATTGCCCCTTGGAACGAGCTACCCGTAAGTTGTGACTGGTCTTTCACCAAACACAATAAGAAGACCGTGGCTCCACAGTTTCTTCAGCAAGAGTTTCTATCTTTGCAAGAGAGGATATCTAGCGGTTGCGCGGAGTACTATACTGACGGGTCGAAATCTTTATGTTCCGTTGGTTGTGCAGTTTATTCTAGTAACTTTGGAAGAGCTGTGCAGCTTGACTCAATGGCAAGCATCTTTACTGCAGAGCTCTATGGTATTTTATTAGCCATTGAGCATATTCTGGATAACAGCGTATTGAACGCAGTCATTTTTGTCGATTCACAAAGTGTCTTATCTGCTATTTCTTCCAGAGTTAGTTCAAAGAATGTACTTACACAGCATGTTCGTTATAAAGTAAACAGAGCTCTTCGCCTTGGATGTAATATCAAATTTTGCTGGGTACCGAGTCACGTGGGAATTGCAGGGAATGAGAGTGCGGATCGCTTGGCTGCATCTGCCACGGATTCAATAGCATCTTTTGGCCTGCCCTACCAGGACCTTAAACCACTTTTAAAGAAATCTCTTTTGAAGACTTGGCAGCTAGAATGGGACACTGAAACCAACAACAAACTCCACGTGATTAAACCAATGATAGGTATCTGGGAAAGTTCATTTCACAAGAACCGACGTCTCGAGGTTCTGCTCTGTCGCTTGAGAATCGGCCATTCACGTCTGACACATATGTACCTCCTCTGCGGCGAAGAAGTTGCACTTTGTGCCCATTGTGGGGAACTACTTACAATTTTACACATTCTATGGGAGTGCAGGTTTTATCATCAACTGCGCGTATCATGTTTTCCTGAACTTTTTAGAAACTATCTACCCTTTCATCCTATGTTTTTACTTGGTGACAGCGCTTTAGTACCACTTACACGGGTTTTTAATTTTCTTAACAAGACTGGTTATCTACACCAGTTATAAAAAGTTTCTCTAGCGTAGCATCTGCTTTTCCTGAGTATTAATAAACTTTTTGTTTGGCGCATTATGGCCTTCGTTGCCGCTGCGCCATTAAAACCTTAATCTTACTTACTTTCGTCCGACCAGGACGACATGGAGTGGGAGACAGCCAAATCTAAGAAAAAAACAAAAAAGCCAGTAATTCCACCAAAGTAGTTTTTGTGGGAGCTACATTCCTGGATTAGATTAATTGACTGTGTTCTGTATACCTTCATCTACTTCTGATATTAATGCCTCCACTTCTCCTTCAATGGAACTGTCGAGGTCTTCTTGCAAACTATGACGATATTACTGATTTACTAGAGGAGCACAGTCCCATTGCCCTCTGTTTGCAAGAGACTCACCTAAAAGAGAGTCACACAAACGTCTTCAAGCATTTTCAAGTGTTTCGGAAAGATCGGCAGCATTCAAGCCATCCATCTGGAGGTTCTGCTGTCGTTCTGCAGCGCTCTGTACCATGTTTGGAAGTACCTTTAAACACAGAACTAGAGGCAGTTGCTACCCGTATACTGACTAACCGATTGATTACTATTTGTTCAGTATACATACCTCCAAACTACCAGCTTAAGTATGAGGAACTTGAATTACTTTGTGATCAGCTTCCTTCTCCTTTTGTGCTTGTGGGTGATTTTAATGCTCATAATCCTCTCTGGGGAAGTGGGCGAAAAGATACACGAGGAGCACTTATTGAGCGTTTTTTACTGTCATCAGGATTATGTTTGCTCAATTCGAAAGAACCTACACATTTTTCATCAGCAACACGTACATTCACATCAATTGACCTTTCAATTGTGCATCCCACATTATTTCCCTTTCTAACATGGAAAGTCATTCCTAATCCATATGGCAGTGATCATTTTCCCATTATTTTAGACTTTCACAATCACCCTGTTACACTTCCAACTCGGACACCTAGGTGGAAGATTGATAAAGCCAATTGGACTCTTTTCAAGCAATCCTCTGTTTTAGCTATTACATCTCTCCATCAACTCTCTATTGAAGAGGCAGTAGACCATATCACAAAGCACATATTGGAAGCTGCTATGCTCGCAATACCCATGACATCCACTCACCTTCCCAAACGACCAAAGCCATGGTGGAATGAAGATTGCCGAGAGGCTAAAAAGAAACAAAACAAAGCATGGGGCATTTTTAGGCGGTACCCTACACCGAGCAACCTTATTACATTCAAGAAAATGAAGGCTTCTGCGCGATTTGTTCGCAGGCGTTCTAAAAGACATTGTTGGGTGAAGTATTCGTCATCTATAAATAGTCAGGCAACACCAAAGGAGGTATGGGATCGAGTCCACAAAATAAATGGCTCTTACCATGCTTTTTCCATTCCTCTCTTGACAAAAAATGGAATATGCCCTGAAAGCCTCGAAGAGCAGGCAGACATTCTTGGCGAACATTTTCGAGTTTGTCTCCAGCTCAAGGAACTACACGCCCACTTTCCTTCAACACAAAGCACAGGTAGAAAAAAGGTCTGTCAATAGTTCGAGTGGCTATCAAGACCCATATAATGCTCCACTCACATTGCATGAACTTGAAATGGTTCTTCATTCCCCTAAGCAGACTGCACCTGGCCCAGATGGAATTCATTACATTATGCTTCAACATCTTCATCCCTCAACTGTTCAACTCATTTTATGTCTTTTCAATAGAATTTGGTCTGAAGGCCACTTTCCGACTTCTTGGAAAGTGGCCTTTGTAGTACCCTTGCTTAAACCGGGAAAAGACCCTTCTAGTGCCTCTAGTTATAGGCCTATTGCATTGACTAGCTGTCTGTCAAAAACTCTAGAACGGATAATTAACAGAAGGCTTATGCATTATCTTGAAACTCACAAAATCCTAGACAGGTATCAGTGCGGCTTTCGGTCAGCACGATCCACAGTGGACCACCTGGTTCGCTTCGAGACAGCCGTGAGAGAGGCATTTGTGAACAAGCAGCACTGCCTTTCTGTGTTTTTTGATCTGGAGAAGGCTTATGATACTGCCTGGCGAACTGGAATCCTGCAAGATCTGATCAACATCGGTATTTGCGGGAACATGTTCGGTGTCATTAAAAGCTATTTAGAGTGCCGCTCATTTCGTGTGAAACTTGGAACAACTTTCTCTCGTGATTTTTTACAGGAAAACGGTGTTCCCCAGGGTGGTGTACTTAGTGTCACTCTTTTTATTATAAAAATAAACTCCATTGCCCGAGTAATACCACCTTCAGTTCAATACTCTATTTATGTTGATGACATCCAAGTTTCAGTATCATCATGTAACCGCTCTATATGTGAAAGGAGAGTTCAACTGGCAATCAACAAATTGACGCACTGGGCTGATACCAACGGTTTCAGGTTTTCCACAGAAAAAACAGTGTGTGTATGCTTTTCTCGCCGGCGAGGAATTTTTCAAGATCCTTCATTAACCATTTATGGACTGCCTATAGCTGTGAAGAGTGAACATAAGTTTTTAGGTCTTTTGTTCGATTCAAAATTATCTTTTGTTTCTCACATTAAGCAGTTGAAGTTGAAATGCACAAAATCCCTTAATATTCTAAAAGTATTGTCTCATCAATCTTGGGGTTCTGATAGACTGTGCCTCTTACGCATTTATCGTTCAGTGGTCCGCTCCCGTCTGGATTATGGTAGCTTTGTGTATGGCTCAGCTAAAGCATCAGTATTGAAGATGTTAGACCCTATTCATAATCAGGGGCTACGGCTGTCTGTCGGAGCTTTCCGCACTTCCCCGATTCCCAGCCTGTATGCGGAGGCCAATGAGGTTTCTCTTGAGAAAAGACGCTTTGCTCTAGGATTTATGTATTCACTCCGAGTAAGGTCTGTTCCTCTCCATCCTGCTCATGACTCTGTTGTAAAAATTAGGTTTCAAAGGACTTTCCAAAATAAGCCAAGTTTTGTTCCTCCTTTTGCCTTGAGAAATACTACGGCAGCAGAACTCTTTGGTCTGGAGCCCAAACCCTGTGTGACACAGCACAGAAACACTGTAGCTCCTTGGGATTACTCCCTCATCCATTGTGACTTTACACTGACAAAACACAATAAAAAAGACACTCCGGACGAAGTACTAAGGCAAGAGTTTTTCGAACTACAGAGCCACTATCAGCACCACACAAGCCTTTATACAGATGGTACTAAAACTGAATCCTTTGTAGGCTGTGCAATGATTGGACCATCTGTTCGCAAGATAAAAAGACTGAACCCCTTTGCCACAATTTTAACGGCAGAGTTGCATGGTCTACTCCTTGCTGTTGAATATATCATTGAGAAGAAACTTCGTCGCTCCGTAGTATACACAGATTCTTTAAGCTCATTAAAAGCCCTTGTCTCACTGAATATCCCCACAAACCCCTTGGTTTCACACCTGCAGAGTAAAATAATCTGTGCAGCCAAAAACAAATGTGATATTATGTTCTGTTGGGTGCCAAGTCACGTTGGCATCCCGGGTAATGAGGAGGCAGATCAGGCTGCGCATTCTGCTGCCACACAAATTGTGCACCTTAACGAAATTCCCCACAAGGATTATTACAAGGTGGTTAGACACTGCATACTGCAGAGATGGCAACATGAGTGGGATACTGAGATAAACAATAAGTTGCATATGGTGAAACAACTCTTGAAGGAATGGGAGAGTGCCCGGCACCGTGAACGATTCTACGAGGTAGTTCTCTGCCGTCTAAGGATTGGCCATACACGGCTCACACATGGGCACCTTTTGCGCGGTGAGGATGCCCCACAGTGCGAACATTGCCATTGCCCTTTGACTATTCTTCATATTCTAGTTGAATGCAATGCGTATGGCCTAGAACGCCGTAATTACTTTTCACAGCTTTACAAAGAGCATACTCCCCTACATCTTATGATTTTACTTGGTGATGAACCCCTCATACCACACTCTTGTGTTTTTAACTTCCTCAAAGCAATCGGCCTTCTACACCGACTGTGATTTTACTGTTTTTGAACTCATGTCCATACCTTTTACACTTATACATAAATCATGCCCATTGTTTTATCCAATCATCTGCTACTAAAGCTCTTTCTTCTCCTTAACCCTCTCCCAGCAATAGTGTACGTACTTGGCGCATTATAGCCTTAGATGCTTTTGCGCCACTAAAACCCAATCAATCAACCTGAGTACGCAACGACGAAAAAAGGGCTTGAAAAACAAGAGAAGTGACACAATATACCTAAACAAAGCTACTCAACAAAGCAAAAGCATGGCTCAGATAATAGTCCTCAGAATAATGCTACACCAGCACAGATTTGGCTAGAATAGCCTTCATATGCCACCCTGTGCCTGTGGCGCAAACAGATCTTCAGCCTTAGACAGGAGTAGCGATCTATCAGCAGCTTGTCTATTTTCTCCCCATGCTGGTCACAGGTTGAAAGGTTGCCTGCGAACTTGGATAGCAGGAAGGTTCCGATGGACTTCACAGGTGACTTCAGGCTTAGAATGGAGTCTGAGTACACTAAGCTTTTAAAGTACTCTTCACACCTGTGAAGAATGTCCATCACCTGGTCTGTTGGGTACAAAAGGTGGCTAGCACTTTGCACATACTCTTTGTACAACGTTAGTCCGGCATACCGGCTGTCATTTCTTCCAAGCAGAGCACTTTTGCATCTGTTGCAGCCCTCGGTGGTTTTTGCCATGCCCTTCAGAATAAAGCCCCCCACATAGAACAGTATATCCCCTTCCTCCATGGTGAGAGACTCTACAAACGAGTTTTCCACGTCTTGAAGGGGTCAGCGTCTTCAGCTGCGTACTTGGTGCCATGAGCCAGGAGGGTCCGCCAGGTAGACGCTCTCGTCCTGTTCATAGCTTGTGGAGCTTGGTGTGTGCAAAAATTGGCTGACACACACAAGCTTCAAGGCGCGCTTCATGCCGTAGGCATTGGGCACTGGCTTCCGTAGTCTGATAACAGAGAACAAGTTCTCGAGACAATCTTGCGTTAATCTTCCCGTAACGAGGAATCTATACCCGCCGTCTCCTAGGAGAACTGTCTGCAGTCGCAGAGCGACGTCGGTGGATATCAAAAGTCCTGCCTGCGAGGGCCTCCAGTGTGCAGTCAACCCCATCTTCATCATCCGGACAGTCTCTACAGCGAGGGATAGCTTTTATATGGCATTCTGATATTTGGACGTATCCAGGTGACTCAGTGCAAACATGGGGTGAGGGGCCGACTTGAGCTTGTACCATTTCGAAATAAGTTCCATGAACCAAGCAGTCGTTTCCGCTTCTTCTGGCAGGACTCCTCGATCTATCAAGTAGCGAATCGCCGGAGGTGCCTCTCGAAACAATTTTACCACCACACCAACTTTCATTTTCGTGAAGTGGCCGGCGCTGCCCAAGTAGCACAGAAACATTCTAAGAACATTCCAAGAACATTAGCAAGAACATTTGCAACGTTCTCGGAACGTTTGCGAATGTATCTGGGAACGTTCTCTAAACGTTCTTAGAACGTAGCATAGAGACTTATCCATCACATCTGGGGAACATTCTCCACGAAATGTTCGCAGAACGTTGAAAGAACATTGAATAAACATTCACAACATTCTAAGAATGTTTCGAAAAGCAGACTAATGTTTGCAGAACATTCTCAGAACAGTAAATCAACATTCATGGAATAATGCTTATGGTAGTTGCAGGTATCTATTCTGAAGAAAAGAAGAAAAACCACAATTGGCCGAATGCAGACTATGACGTCAGCAAAGGATGTATCATCGACGGAAGTAAGAGGAATGTCAGAACTTCAATCAATTTAGATGGAGAGCGCTATGATTTCAGGCTTCCACGAAACACCATCGAACTTGTTGTTCACAAGGTAATGACGTCACGAAAGGTAACCAAACGAGGGCGCCACCGAAACATCTCGCCGCAGCACCAATGAGCCATGTGGTAAAGCTCCTCACAGGGAGATCAATATTTTTTAATCGAAATATATTTTACAAGGCGCAGGAACAAGATTCCCGCTTTCCTGGCGCACTAGCCTGAGCATGTACTAACGACAATTTACTCCTATCTGACACTTGTCAAGTTCTTTCATTCGAAAGGTGCTGCATACAAAACCGATTACTCACTCCGAGCTTAAGAACAGATACACATGGCATCCCACATTCAACTGCAGGATATAGCCGTTTTCAAAGTTTTGAACCCCGCATGATAAAAATCGGGTCTATTCAAAACTGCACATCTACATACGCAGTGAGTGCCAAGTTCATTATCAAGTTTTGAAAACCATTGCTTTTCTCCTACACCTTATATCACATTCCTCGGTAGACTCATACAAGGTAAAACTGATCCCTTATGCTAAGTTTCCAGAAACTCCACTTAATTTGCATATTTTTGGCACAAAGATAGTGGATGGTGTTTCGAACCACAGGCTGCGTGAGAGCTCCGTAAAGTTGGCTTCACCTGCGAAAATTCTAGGAATGTTCGCAAGCGAACATTCAAAGAACGTTGCGCATATGAATGTTCGAAGGCGAATGTTCCGAGAACATTGTGCATACGAATGTTCGCCAACGAACGTTCCTAGAATGTTGAGCAGCTTACCTTGTAGGGAATGTTCGCATACGAACGTTTCTAGAACGTTCCGAATGGTGTTTTAACGTTCCTTCAACATTCAGAACACCCAGGGAACGTTCGCACGACATTGGGTGCTACTTGGGTGATGTGAACTTTGGAGAGCTGTGGAGCAACCTTGAGTTCATTGGATGAGTCATAATCGATGACTGCTTCAACATAATCAAGCTTGACATCATGGTTGGCAGCTGATGTCTTGCCACGGTCTCATCACCAAGTGAAACATCAGTCGAGCTGATACTGTCCCCGAATGTTCTTCAAAACATGTGCAGGATCTGCCATGAAGAAAATTTGCTTCACATTTAAGTGAGGATGAGGTATCGAACAGACAGTCTGGGAGTTTCTGTGACTTGAAAATCCTAGCTCACGCCACATGCCCCTGTTGGCAGATCCCATATCACTGGTGACGACTAGGACCCTCAGAGACTTCTGAGCACAACTTGACAAGCTCGAAGACAAAGTGTTTTAGAACCGAGCCATCGACAGATCGTCCAGTCAGGTGGTAGGCAATTACCTGCTTCCAACGCCTATTCAGGCCTCCTAGCATAAACACTAAAGCATGGTTTGCAACATCTTTCGGTCGATCTGGAAGTGTCACACCGCCAAGAAGACTGTCTTCCGAACGGCCATGCTCACTACCTTGTGTGATCTCCATCTCGTCAAGAAAAAGTACACAGTCCTTTTCTATGTCCTCCATTCCCATCGTCCACTCTTCAAAACGTCAAACACCTCCGAAAGAATGCCTGGAAGGAAGCTTAACCCTTGCAACCTTCGACCAAAAGTTCTGTTGGATGGCAATGGGTACCCCAGTGTTCTCAGGGTTTCGTAACCTGATGTTCCACACGCATATTTGATCTGAAGAGCTTGCTTAATAGTGTTCACAGGCTATGTGCAGCCTTGTGTGTTGTTTCTGGAAAGTCCACGGAGCTGATCTTCATTAACTTCAAACCGTCCTTGAGGTTCTGGTGTTCCTTTCCAAGTGCATCTACCTTTTCTTCAGGCTTTTGATAGTCAATGGACCTTTTCCGAGAAGCGTTCTGCGCACGCGCGAGCGCCTGATGCCAAGCGGCGGAAGTGTGCACGAAAAATCGAGGAAATTCGGAAGGAGGCTGTGGATCAGCGAGTAGAAAACGTAATTGCAGCATACATATAATTGTGTTACGCAAAAAAAGAAAGCGGACGGAAAGAATAACACGACGTTTAAGTGGACGCCACGGATGCCCCACTTGGACGGCGCGTTGGGCACGCCCCGCTGCTCAGAGAACGAAGAAACTGGTAGCGTAGCTCCCATTATCGACTGGTAGCGCAGGTAGGTCCCTTCCTCGATTTTTAGTTCGTGCAGCCACCGCCTGGTGCCGTCGGTATGTGAAAAAGGTCCATTTGGCCTTCTGGCGATTTTCTTGCAAGCTGGCATACTTGTTTGTGACATCAGCTAGCTGCTTTTTGAGTTCCGCATATTCCAGTCTGTCAGGGCTCTCATTGGGATCTGTACCAGTAACGTAAGGACTGAAGTCACTTTGACAGGAAGAAGGAAGTGGGGTCAACGGGGTGTCCTTAGCAGCTGAGTAATTGCTATGGCAATCATGGAACTCGTTCTCAGCTGATGCAGGCGCACATAAAACATCCATACCATATGCTGCAGGGGATGGCTGAGAACTCCGAGACTCGTTCGTACCCACAGATCACATGGCAGCACCAGCTGCCGGGTGATATTGGTACGGACCAGGGGTGTCATGTCCACCTGATGCAGATGCGACGTCAGTACTGGGCAGAGCAGGGTTTGGTGGCGAACTCGGGCAGTGATCCATATCTGCTTCGCTGCATCGGTCCTAAGGTCAAGCAGCCAGACGTGGGACATTTGAAACGCCCCAAGCCTGGCTACCTCCCCAAGTACACCTGCTTCACCGAGCGGTTAACGAAAATCTTCAATCCTGTACTGTCGACAGGCGATTTCGCCATGTAACACGACGGCTCGTTTCATGGCTTCCCTGAAGGCAGCTGGGGCAGTATCGTTTTTTATTTTTTTTATTTTTCTTTATTTCTTTATTTATTGTACCCTCAGGGCCCGAGGGCATTACAGGGGGAGTGGGTTACAAAAGGAAATCACTATAAAAACAAGATGACGACCTAGGAATAGAAACACGAACATAAGAAACTTTAACTTAGGAAATTGGTTAAACAACGCTTAAACATAATGGCATCTGTTACAGACACAACTGACGATGGAAGGTGGTTCCACGTGATTGTTGTTTTGGGGATGAATGAATTATAAAAAAGTAGTGATTTTACAAACAGGTAGACCGATTTTGTGTTGGTGACCGACGCGTGGCGAGACATATGAGGGAAGAGTTAGTAATTTTTGATGATTCGCCGGAACCACAAACAGCTGAGTCACCACGGCTGGCAATGGCTTTATCACCGCTCCGGAGGAGCTCATTGATTTACGTGCTTTCGCTGCGACGGCCGGAAGTGCAATGATTCGGCCGCATACGCGCTGGCTCTGCGATGCGCGTGGCAGTATATACAGGGTGCTTTCACGAAAGTTGGACAAATTCGATATTGCGAAAACTGTGCACTGCACCAAAAAAGGCTTGTGTCGTTTTGGTCCTAGGCCACTTTCCTAATCATTTAGGAAAATGAATAAAGTTCGAGGTGTTTAAGCCGTTAATATTTAAAAAAATTAATTACGCAAAAATAATTAAGTTTAAAGGAATGATTTTATTTAAAAACTTGCTGAGCATAATTAAAAAAAAACGGAGTGCGATAGAAGGCACAGGCTGCATTTTACAGCTTTCTGAAAAACAGCACAACCTCGACGCGATTTTAAGTGTCAGTTTCATCTCCGAGCATATTTTTTGCAGCAAACGGTTCGGCTCCTTGTGGCGAAAGAACGGAACTGAACGCTGGCGACTCGACCACCTCTTCTTTCTGTTGAAGCGGCAACAACAAAGGCTGCGGTGTGTTAATGACATGACTTGCAGGAATCAGCTTTGATTCTTGCTATCATCTCCACCGGGCAAAGGATGAATCGTAAAAAAAAGGTGCTGTGGTGCTAAGCTTTACTTTTCAACTCGATTATTTTTCAGCGTTTTTGTTTAAACTGTCTTAACAGGCTAAGAAGCCGGGCGTTAGGAACCTTCAGTGAATGCGTACGCACATCTAACTCGCGCCATTTATTTTTTGCCAAGCTTCCTATTATGTTTGTGTCCTCATAAGGCTAGATTTCAATTGGGTTTGGCTCAGCACTTTTCGGAGGTTTCTAATTATGTGGTATTCTTAATGGTCAGGCAAATGGAAACAGTAGAACTGTCGCAACGCTCTTCTCGACAAAGTACCCAGGCCGATATCCGAGCTAGTCTACAATGATCTCAAACCACCAGACTTTAGGGGGCCAAGGCACATTTTGTTATGGTGATATGCCAACTCCGAACCGTCCAACCGGTATCACAATTCTTAAAAAAAAAAGGAAAACTGAAAGCCATCATTTTACGACAATACACAGCATGAATAGCTGTTTATTTGTCGTACATGATTCATAAAATATAACCAAAGGTGTGCATAGACATGTTTACACGAGTTAAAATAATAAAAATCGGCATCGGCTTGTATCCTCATCTAACATGTTGTTCGAGACTTACATGCTCTTAAAATGGCTTACTACGCACACAGTGGCGTTGAAACTGTTGACATTAAGACGCATAACAGCATGGCCAGGTCTGCATATTTCTTCTACTGCGTGTAATATTTAAAGAAACCTTCTGCGGCGATACACCAGTGAATCCTCCTAACAACGCTGGAGGTGGCTCTGCAGAGCACGTCATTGAGAATTTCACGGCAGACATCACAAATTTTTGTTCTTTCAGTGCTTCCGGCGTGGTTGTCTCCGTCACGTAAACACGGTCCTTGATGTGTTGCCATAAAAATATAATCAAGGGGTGTGAGATCAGGCGATCGAGCCGGCCGAGGGGCGGGCCCACCGCGTCCGATCCACTTTCCTTTGAAATTGGCAAGCAACCAGGTTTGTACCTGACAATAGGCGTGTGGCGGAGCACCATCGTTCTGAAAACATTGTAGAGCTCCTCTGCTAGTGGGTGACCGTTTTAAAAGTCGTCAACTGGTTTTTGTAGGATTCCTTCGGAGAAACGTTTTCTAGTGAGGGATCCGTTAAAGAAGACAGTTCCAATGAGGACTCCTCCCTCATGCCACACCACACGTTAAAAGACCACTGATACTGTTTTTGTTTTGTCCTCAGTACCCAAAGAGGATTTTCACTGCTACAGTAATGCGCATTGTTGAGATTTACCTACGCATTTCTTGAGAAGTGAGCTTCGTCTGTCCACACCGTGTTTTTGATAAAGTCTGATTCCTCCTCCACCTGATTTAAAATCCAATTAGAGTAATCCAGACGGTTTTGGATGTCTTGCAGCTTTAGAGCTTAGTGCACCTGTGCGTGGTAAGGGTGCTGACCATCTTGGTTTAGAGTCCTCGACATGCTTGACGCTGAAAGTCCAGCCTCGCCGCTGATTTGTCGCGCTCCGGCATAAGGGTTGTGGGACACATAGGCCAGAATATCCACGTGGGATTCCGTACATGAAGTTGCAATACCATTTTGCGATATCCGAAAAGTTCCGTGGTCTCGCAGTGTCCGCTAGTTTCTGACAATAGTTGTACTGCTTGATTTCGGTCTGGCTACGACGTCGAGAAGAGGATTGCGACTCTTGCCCTGTTTCCGCTTGCACTCCCTAAAGCACACACCATGTCTGCCTTCTCTTCGTTAGAAAACCCCGCAGGGGGCACCTGTGAAAGCAGGTGTTTGGAGAGTGGCGTCTCCACGGACCCCGAGCCCCGCAGGGGGCGCCTGCACCTTAGGTGCTAGGTGCTTGGTGGGTAGCGTCACCACGGACCCCAGCCACGTGGGCCACCATACCCGCACGCAGGGGGCACCTACTGTATAGTAGGTGCTTGGTGAGTGGCGTCACTACGAACCCCGAGCCATGTGGGTTCGCCCACCCACGCCTGGCTGTGCGTGGCTTAACCCGTGTCCGGGGAAAAGGGGACCCTGGTGGTTGAGCTGAGCCCGGGGTGTGTTTGGACCCTTCGGGGCCCCCGGGTGAGGCAATACACTGCTTCGGCCCCTGCTTCTCGTAGACGGGTGTCCTGGCTTGGCCCGACCAGGATGATTCAGTCAGTCGCCTCTTCTACCCTCTTCTTCCTTCTTTCACTTTTCCTCCCACCTCTTTCTCTTTTCTTCTACACTCTCTTCCTTCCTTTTTCATCTTCTTAGGCGGCAAGGGCCAACCTTGAGTGGAAACAGGTCCTGTCCCTGCATCCACACTAGGGTATAGTGCCCGGGCAGCACTGGAAGAGTAATTGTGTCAGCCAAGCCCATCTTGCTATGGCACATTACCTACCCCCTTGTTGGGCTCCGTGGTGGGCGGTGCACCCGGGCACTGAATCTTTCTCCCATCTTTATGGGTTCTAGAGCTAAACCACCCTCTGATCGGGCCCTGAAAAGGGTCCGCACCGAAGTCCCTCTAAAAGACACGACCTCATCTACTCCTACATTCCCCAAATTTTTGGTTATTCACTCGGAAGACGATACACCACTTTTCCAAAATCTCCCCTTTCTTGTTGGGCGAAAGTGCTCGAAAGTGCAGTGGGGAAGAATTTCAAAGCTAAAAAGATGCCCTCAGGCGACCTACTCGTAGAAACTCAATCCAGACAGCAGAGTACTGCACTCCTTGCTTTGAACTCCGTGTCTGACCACAAAGTGACCGTTTCACCCCATCGTACGCTTAATACTATTCAGGGCGTTACCTCCGAAGATCCCTGCAGGGGGCACCTGTGAAAGCAGGTGTTTGGAGAGTGGCGTCTCCACGGACCCCGAGCCATGCGGGTTCGCCCGCCCACGTCTGGCTGTGCGTGGCTTTCCCGTGTCCGGGGAAAAGGGCATCCTGGTGGTTGAGCCGAGCCCGGGGTAGGTTTGGACCCTTCGGGGCCCCCGGGCGAGGCAATACACCACTTCGGCCCCCGCTTCCCGTAGACGGGAGTCCTGGCTTGGCCCGACCAGGATGATTCAGTCTAGTCGCCACTCCTTCTACTATCCCCTCCCTTCTTTTATCCTTGTTCTCACCTTCTTTTCACTCTTCTCATTTCTCTTCTTTCCTCTTCAACTCCTTTGGCGGCAAGGGCTAACCTTGGGTGGCGATAGACCCCTTGTCTAGACCCACACCTGGTTATAGTTCCTGGGCAGTGCTAATAGCATAACGTCTCCAGCAAAGCCCTTTTTGTTATGGTGCGTTATCTATTCCCTTGTTGGGCTCCGTGGTGGGCGGCACACCACAGGTTCCGAACAAACTTCGCCTTTCATGGCAACCCCCCAAACCAAAACCCCCAGTTCTGGACGTGCCGCTAAGAGGCATCGTCCCGAACGAACAGTCATAGTCAAAGATAAGGAAGATGAAACTTTTTCAAGATTCATGGTGATACACTCTGAGGTCCCTGACAAACCTCTCTCTAAGATCTCACCATTTCTTGTAGCGAAGGTTCTCGACAATCAAATCGGTGGTGATTACAAAGCAAAGAAACTGCATTCTGGTGATCTGCTTGTTGAAGTTGCTAAAAAGTCCCAGAGCATTACTCTTCTAAAATTGACAGCGCTAGGTGACATACAGGTAACAGTGAGCACACACAGAACCCTCAACACCATTCGAGGGGTGATTTCAGAAGATGATCTTCTTTCCAGTAGTGAAGACGAGATCTTGGAAGGCCTTCGGGCGTCTAGAGTAGTGGCAGTCAAACGCATTATGACGAAACGTGATGGTGCAGAGGTGAAAACTAAACACCTTATCCTGACGTTTGAACGTCACACGCTTCCTGCACTCGTCAAAGCTGGCTACTTGAATTGTCGTGTCAGACCGTACGTCCCAAACCCACAGCGATGCTTCCGTTGCCAGCGTTTTGGTCACGGGTCGCGCAGCTGTCGGGGGAGGGAGACTTGTGCAAAGTGTGGGAGCCACGACCATGTGGCCGATGTCTGTGAAGGTCCAGTTGCCTGCGCTAACTGCAGGGGTCCTCACCCTGCTTACTCTCGCTCCTGTCCTCTGTGGCGCCAAGAAAAGGAGATCCTTACCTTACGAGCTAAAGAGAACTTATCGTACCCCGAAGCAAAACAAAGGTTTTCCTTCATTTCCAAAGGTACCTACTCCGACGCGGTGCGCAGGGGCCCTGCACCACGCACGGAGTCCAGGGCCACTCAGTTCTCTCTTGAGGACTTGGCAGGCCCCTTTCAGGCCCCGAAACAACTTGCGGGGAAGCAAGGTGCCCCAGGTAACGCTGGGAGCGCACAGACTCCCCAGTCGATTCAGGCACGACCTCCGGCTGACCGGCAGCCTCGTGCCAGTGGCTCTTCTCAAGATGGGGAGCGAGGCCGTCCTTCCACTTCCTCGGAGGCGGCCCGCCTTGTTACGGAGCAACAGGGCCCACCTGCTGCTCCATCAAAGTCAAAAGAAGTAGAAAGCGTGAATGCGGGAGGGTCCCGGCCTGGTACGTCGAAGCCTTCTTCGGCGGGGTCTGGCCGTGGCCGGAAACTCGTTGTTCAGGTCTCCGACCACGTCGGAACTGGGCAAACCTGCGTCCAAGGTTCAGGATGCAGTGGGAGCTGTTGACATTGCCGACTCCTCCGGTCTTTCCTCGGATCAG
>JAZHYW010030504.1:0-11321 GCA_037355805.1 Ixodes ricinus | reverse complement strand
TTTTTCGGCGCCTGTCTTCGATCATGAACCAACTGGCCCAAATGCCATCTTAATGGAGTTTAAACGGCCTCGAATGGCCCAGTGGTTTCCTCCCGCGGTTGGCCGCTTACATTGCGGTCGTGCGCGACAGCCCTGCTCTGCAGCCTAGCCGCTGCCCTCACCGTACGCGGGAGAACACTGACGCCGAGGCGTCCGCTTTTGTAACCGCTTACCTACGCAAGCCGTGCGCGGCAGTTAATTGCAGTGTGTCATTTACTTTTGTGTAACTTTTTTGTTGTTGAAGTAAAGTTGATTCTTGGTTGTTGTATTCATTACAACTTCGCCTCCAAGTCTGTTTACTCTCTGCCGTCGGCCACAACAAGAAGTCTCCAACCACAAACAGCATCCGGACCGCATCTTCCACGATCTCATCCCGGTTCCCGATGGTATGTCTTAAGGTGCTCCATCCAGGTCCGAGATAAAAACAACTCTAACATCTCTACTCGGGCGTACATTTTTCTGTTTCCCGGCAATAAATTACTCTTATTGCGTCCTCCGAGAATCAATGTCTCGTGGCTTTGTGTCCAGAACGTCGGATGATGAGAATCCAACATTTCTGCGATAGATAACGCAAATTAAATTTCATTTCATTTTATTTTATTATTGACCCGAAAAGCCTCCAGAGGATGCACTACATGAGCAGAGGCTCGAGAAAAACACATCCGTCCATTCATTCATTCATTTAGTTTACGTGCAGATGAACAGCTAATGTGTTAAATTCACGATAGGAAGAGTAGAGATGAGTCAAAAACTATTTAAAGCTATACAAACTTTGCGGCAGAAACTTCAATATCTGGTACACCATAAGCAAGTGTTGCGTATGCCCTCAACTAACCCCCCCCCCCCCCCCCCACCAAAAAAAAAAAAAGAAAAAAAGAATCCAATTGCAGGGGTTGGCGCAATTATAAAAACAATTCACGGAACTTCCCAAAAGGCGTCGTGGCCTGCGTTTCTGCCTGAAGGTTGGCCCTGCAGGTCACGTGGCAACGTAACAGCCATCATCGTTCCATCGGGCTAACTCATCGCTCTTTCCTCGAGCTGCGACACCGCGAAGCTAACAACTCGGTTCGAACGACCATGACAAGTCGGCAGCCCTTGGCACGTTCTGGCGGAACATTGGCGCAATGGAGTGCGCTCCAGATCGACGCGAGGCGGGGACCCTCTGCCGGTAAGCGCTTACCGGAAATGATATCTACCGGCATTCCGCCCTCTGCTCTCCCCATCAAAAGTGATGCCGGTGGGATTAAAAAAAGAGGATAGGTTGACAACACCGTGATGCAATGACCTGGAACACACACGCGAGACTAAAAAACAAAAGGCCTCAGTGAGTTCTCTTTTCTCACAGAACACGAGGCAACGCATCGCCACGAACAATACCAGAGTCTCTGCAAAGGACGAAGCTCAGAATGGGATTAGACGCAAAGCGTAGGTGGAGACTCTGAGCTCACGTTTCACTCGCTTCCCCGTGCATATTTTACCGAACTAACAGTAACGTGGGATCCGTCATTCGCTGGCAGCTTTCTCTTTGTTGCCTCCAAATGGCTGCCTCCATATTCTTCAGGGAAGTGAGCTCGCATTATTTAAAGTGAAAAAGGCGCGGGACATGTTTTCTTCGGCTCACTAATAACTAGCGGGATCATTTTTCTCCACAACCATTTACAGCACCATATGTCATAAGTTCTAGTGTTCAGTGTTTCGCATAAATCCGACAAACAATGGAAAACACTTGCCGAAACATTTTCGAAAAATTCGAATTTATCTGAAAAACTCCAGAATGGTCGCGTTCACAACAGCACAATAAAAAAGCAAAAAAAAAAAGACAGAGAAAAAACAGTAATTTATGAATACAGTTCGTCAAAGCACAGAAGTATCTTGGAAAAGAAAAAGAAGTACAATTCAGCTTTTCTTATTCGTTTCTTTTTTCGGATTACTGACAAAAGGGAGTTTATCTCGTCAAGGTTGGGTCGGTAATAGTGTAACAATGTACAGTGCAACCACGGTTCATAACGCGGGAGCGTGCGGTTTTCTCTGGCGAACGCTCGACTGGAGACGTTGGCGCGAACGCGTCAAGAGCAGGGAACGGCGTTGGCCGGTAATGAGTTACAGCTCTTCCGTAACCATGCTACGTATTCGTTAGATTTTCTATAACCGTAAGGGGTAACGTACGCTACTTATTTCTGAGAAGCGGGTAACGTGGCTGGCGTTACTCGTTGCCCATTCTTCCGAAGACTTAAAAAATTTCGCTGCTATACACGGGTTGCGCGTGACGTCATATCCTTCCTCCTTTCTGGAGGCCGTACCAGCCGTATAAATACGACGTGTGATCACCTAAGTTGCGGGATCTGATTTTAGCGTAAAGCTGAGAGGCGCGAGCACGAGAGCTCCGTGCTCGTTACAGGTTTCTGCTCGAGCGCGCGAGCTGCGCATGGGCGCACGAAGCGCTGGTCTCGACGCTTCTAGTCTTGGCTCTGCCTGCAGATAAAGTGAAACGAAGTATACTTTGTGCTGCGCTCACTCGCATCACGCAGTCGTTCGCGACGCTCGTGTACTGCCATCCTAGAGTATGCACAGTCAAGGCTTACGCTCGAGCAGTTCGGCCTACCAGGAAAGGAGGACTCGATCCACGCCAGTGTGTCCTTAGTGGCATTTCGTGTATCTAGGCGCTAAGTCATACAAGTACGAGGTGTGATCAGCCAGTGGCGGGACTGTATTCTAGCGCAGCAGCATGTGGATGCGTCGTTGTACCAAAGGGCGTCGCGCTGTAAACATTCAGGGGACTCTGCGCTACACGAGACTTTGCGACCGCGTGCATGAGCACAATGGGCGATTTTACCATAGACTACAAACCAGAGCGAAAGCGAACATCAGTTTTGCGTTAAACTGAGCAAACATGGAGCAGAACCGCTTCGATATGATTCGGCAGGCTTGCGTAAAGAAACAGTAAATTCCGCGAAGTTTGTTAGGTAACTCTCGCACTTCAGAAACGGCAGAACATCACTGGAAGACGAAGAGTGGTAGCGCGACTTTATCCGACCTCTCCTTGACTTCGGTGACGTTCTGACATTCTGGGGGCGCGAGTGCCACTCAAAACATCTCGCACACCTCACTGCTCTTTGACACAAGTTTTCTAAATCAATTCCAAGGTCTCTGTTTTAGATTTGCCGAGTTTGACGTAAAATTGATGTTCGTTCTCGCCTTGGTTTGCAGTGTATGGAAAAATCGCCATCATGCTCGTGCATGTGGTCAAACAAACTAGCGTAGTGCAGCTCCAAATGTTCACAGAGCGAAGCCGTTTGGTATAATGAGACACGAAGGTTCTTTCCTTTGACTGCTCCGCGCGCCTCACTGTACTGTCCTCACTTTCTGCGCTACAAAATCAATCCCGGAACTTTTTGATCAACCTTCGTATTTGCGTTATTTGCGTATTGCGTTTCTCTCTCGTGAGTATTTAGGCGGAACTGTAAAAAATATGAGGTAATTAAGTTCAGTTTCTCGATGGATATAATGTTTCTTGAAATATGGTGCTTATTCATGTCTGTAACGTCAAAGAGTAAAACGTTTTAATTCGTAACTAAAAAGTAAATCAAAGGAACTTGCGCTACTTTTTATCGGTAGCGGTACCGCGTTCCTTTTATTTTGAAGTAGGACGGTAACGCGTTACTTTTATTTGCAAGTAACGAGTGACGTATTTCGTTCCTTTTTTTCTTCTCTGTAACGTCTACGGCACTGGACTGGTGGCATTCGCGGCAACTAATCTAGTCACGTGGGGCAACGCTGAACAACTCGCAAGCATGGGGGTGTCCTGCCCACTCCATCGGGAGCCGCTGAGACACACCACGCCTTCCTGATAAGAGTTACAATGAAATTTAAAAGCTTTGGGAGACAAGGGTGGCAGACGGCGGGGCGAAGGGCACGTGACAGGCGGTCTGCCGAAGAGACATGAGCTGGCGCCTGACAGTGCGTGCTGTGCGAGGCTGGGGCAGGGCAAGAACGATGGAGCCGGTCTGGCTGGTTTGGCCCAGGGCGATCCCCGGAGCGGTCCAACAGCGAGGTTCTGACCCGAAGAGAGCGGCGAGCCCTGGCCACACCGCGGCCTGGGCCATGACGATCCCGGAGTGGCTCCGCAGTGAGACTCGGGCAGACATGTACACGTTACCCAAAAAAGTAGCTAAATACCGTTACTCGTTACTCGCTCACAAAGCAACTAAATACGTTACTCGTTACCGATTCGCAACAGGAACGCCTGAGTTACTTCAAAAGTAAAAGCCCGTTCACACAGTTGCGTTCGGAGCTACCAATACGCTTACGAACGAATGCAACCGGTTGGAACGAAGCAACGAAGCGCCAAACGGTCGTTTCGTTCATGTTCGTTCAGAACGCAAGGAGTTGAGCCGGGCTGAACTTTTTCGTTACGTTCGCGAACGACGGGAGCGACAGACCAATCACAGATCGAGGAGAGCTCGGTCGCGCGCGTTGCATGCCGGTCGCGGGCCGGCTCCTTTATTTGCAAACATGGCGTCGGTGGTGATCGTCGGCGTGGACGGCGTGGTGGAAGCTCATCGTTCCCCGTAAAAGTGCTATCCTTGACTGTGAATTTTCGTCGTGTGTCGCTATGATAACCCATCACGTACTAGAAGGGAAGATCCACCTCCTCGTGCGGCGATCTCGTGGCGGCATTCTCAAGACAGCAGAAACGCCCGTGCCGTCGTGTTTCTTACTTCGACTACAGTGGTGTTTTTTTAGCATTCGTGTCCTCGAACATCGCCCGGATTTCTTTTTGGCGCATTCCATGCGTGTGCTCAAGTTCAAGGTATTACTGGTGCGTACCGTATAAAGGATGCGAATTTCCACGTGTTTTCATCACCCCAGAAAGGTGATTAGTGTTAGCAATCCTGAACGCTCACAATGTCTATCTGATCACGGAAATTATATTTCTACGTTGCTGTATCGCTGCTTAGATTACGCCGTCTTTTTATAATCGTAGAAAAGGCGTGTGGCGAGGTTTGTACTGTTGGCAAAGTCGTGTATTAAAGTCGTGATCGTGCAAGACGGCGTACTGCATCTTTTTTCTTTTTTAGTGCACTACCAAGCAAGCGTATCCTGAAAAAAATAAAATAAAGCTTGAGGTCATAGAAGACGGTGTGTCTATTTTCTGTTACGCAAGTGAGTGGCAGCGCGTCCCCTTCTTCTTAGAGGCACCGCTGAAACAGCTGACGGCGGCGGAGAAGCGGCGGCCGTGCTGCCGACCCGCTGCACTTGTTGCAGTGGTTGCAGGCAGACTTGCACACGTTACTGAAAAATAGTAAGGAATTACATTTACAATTACTCAAGGCTAAATTGTAATTGATTACAATTACAATTACCCTTCAATAAAAGTAAGTGACCGTTACCCGAAAAAGTAATCCGTTACTTTCGTGGCGTTACTTTCAACATGATTGCCCTCAAGTAATAAACAAAGGGAAGAGGGTTATTCAAGTTTTTATTGTTGCAACCTGTTCAATTTAATGACCTTGAGTATTCTGAGCAACAGCTGACTCTTGAAAGTCTCGTCAGACATTTTGCGTTATTTCTTACTCAATTTGTCGACTGCTACGCTGAACACCCTTTGAACTGAGGCACTGGATGGAAGGGCCATATTGTTCCTCATGAATGCTTTATGCTCTTCATTGAAATTTTTCAGGGAAGCAATGGAAGTACTATTTACCTCGAAGATAGAGCAAAGCTTCCTCGTTGCAGCCGTTGCCTGATATTCGAGTTTTAGTAGATGTTTCTGACACCTCCGATGCCCCCGATAACGATATATGATGAATGCGCAAAGGCGGCGGCGGAGTATCGGGTTCATCGGACTCATCGGGACGATCTACTAAAATTCTCCATTGTCGAAATCGTGAAGCTGTAGAAGTGATCATACATCTAGCCAAAACTAGAATAAGAATTGATTTATGTCCATCTTACTATACCGGTATTTATTGCCGGACAATAGAGAGTTTTTTAGTAGATCGTTCCGATGACTCCGATAACGATACCCGATACTCTGCCTCCGCCTTTGTGCTTACATATATAGTATCGTTATCGGGGGTATCGGAGGTATCGGAACGATCTACTAAAACTTTCTAATAGCAAAACATAGTTGTAACAGTAAGGTGATAATTCAATAATAGGTAAGGTTTGGCTCGATATTCTTCTTCTTTTTTGTTCTGAAGAGGTCTAGCCTCGGTTATTCACCAACGTCTCGTTGGTGAATAAACAAAAAATTTCAGTAAATAATCATAAGTAGTAAAAAAATTACACTCATAACAACAATTAATTAGGACGTCGGTTAAAACAATGATATGTAAACACACGTTTGGCGTGTGTACCTTTCTTGGTGCGGTTCGAAAACGCATAAAGCACGAACCGACTGCAGTTTACTCCGGTGTTCTCCAGATAGAAGTCCGCTGATGCCACGGGCAGCGAAGGGCAGAGTACTAAGTAAGCCGCGCTATGACCCCACTCATGAGTTTCACTCTCTCTTCAAGCCAGAACATCAAGTCTATGTCAGCCACCATTATGTTTTATTTGTAAAAATATCTGCTTGATATAAGATGCGTCCTGCTGGGATAAAACAGGAAGAAGCAAGAGAGACTATTGCCGTTTTCGAAGGGCTCCCAAAAAGCCTACTCACAAAAAGGGTGACTGAGATGCAGATAACCTGGCTGAAATTTACGAATAAAGTGGGTCAACCCTAGACGTTGGACTACAAAAAAGTAAGTAGCTTTTAAAACAGGGTCAAATAAGGTGAAAGAAACAGAAAAAAATACATCCTGTTTTCTAAGAGAAGATGATAAGTGTGCATCAACGAACGAGGATTCTTGTGGCAATACCACCTTCACATATTATCAGACCTCTTTTAGTGGATTTTAGGGTAGACGGAGCGTTGTCTCGTGTTTTGACTTGATGAAAATGGTAGTAGTTACTATAACCGAGAAGGACGCCTTAACGCCTCGAGCTTCTCGAAGAGGCATACAACCACTTGATGTCCTCCTCTCCTCACCCTCGATCGCAAAGAAAAACAAAGGGACTAAAAAAAGCGGATATAACTTGCCCTCCCCCCCCCTCTTTTTTTTTTTTCGTAAAAAATGTTTTATTTGATTTTTTGACATTGTTGTTAGGGTCTAAAAAAATAGATTCAGGGGCTTGGTGTTGCAAAACAATGCTTTGCGGAACTGAAAAGTGCGAAGCTTCCCTTTGCGCTGGTAACAGTGTCACTGCGCTCGACTTTACCCCCCCCCCCCCTTCAAAAAAAAAAAACACTTTTTTTTTAAAGGGACGGGCCGGGGAAAGGGGGGGGGTTGGTTTTGAAAAAATGTAACGGATTACAAGGAATCCGTTACGTAAAAAATGTAAGGGAATTACTTTAAAATTACTCTAGAAAATATGTAATTCATCCGTTACTAAATTACTGATAAATGTAAGGGATTACAAGTAATTTCGTTACTTGTAACGGATTACGTACAAGTCTGGTTGCAGGAGTGTACGCGCGGCGCAGAGCGGTCGCTCCGGTCACAACGGATGCAGTCGTGGAACGGGTTCGTTTCAGATGTCTGAACCAGCATTTACACAGCTATTGTAGGCGCACAGCAGATCATCGTGACTGTATGCTGTAGCCGAAACCTCCGGCAGCTCCGGTGAGGACCTCGCGTCGGGCACGAAACCGGTCGCCATGTTTGTAAGCGTAGCTGGGTTGCAAGAGCTGAAGCTCGTTTCTTATTGGCTGTTGATTCGTGTTGTTGCATGCGGTTCCATGTGTGTGTACACGTCGCGCACAGTTGGCGTTGAAGTCGCAGCGGTTGCATTCGTTCGTAAGCATAGTGGTCGCTCCGAACGCCTGTGTGTGAACGGGCCTTAACGAGTTACTTTTCACGCTATTTTGAAGACCAAATACACAACTGTTTTTGTTTCATGGTTAATTGGATTTTTTTAATAGTCGTGGCACTTAAGCAGTAGCTACCTCTCGAAGTTTTCCTCAGTAATGTTTCCCCGCTTTCTTGTAAATACATCTCCGGTGACGCTGAAGAGTCTTTCTACCGACGCGCTCGATGGAACGCCACTGTTGTGCTTCAGGAAGAGCTGGTGGATATTTGGGAACGGCGCCTTCATTGAGGAGAGCGGGTAATCAGTTTTGTGCCTTACCGTCTTCGCAACCTCCGGGTTTACATTCGGTCCGTTCCCGGTCCTAGAAGGTTCAACCAACGAGCCTTATTGTGTTCGCTGGGTGAAGGACATTCCCAGCTGTAGAGTTCAGTACAGCAACGTTTATCGCTGGAACACGTGAGTCGAATCGTTCGACCGATGTGTTCAGCGATAAACGTCGCTGTACTGTCATACCGTTTAGTTGTTCTTCGGGTTCCCCACCTACCGTTCTCTCAGTAGACGCATACTCAGGTTAGGATAAAAACAAGGCCGTTTAAGCGGTGTTGTACACGTTACTCCCCAAAAGTAACGAGATACCGTTACACGTTACTTGGCCTGAAAAGTAACTTAACACGTTACTCGTTCCTTTTCTTGAAAAATAACTAAATACGTTACTGCGTTACCGAAAATAGTAACTAGGTAGAAGTAACTCGTTACTTGTAACGCGTTACGTACATGTCTGGACTCGGGCAGTGATAGCCCGGGAACGCTAGCCCACGCAGCGCTGGCGTGGGAAGAACGATCCGCGGGCCTGGAGGCGGACTCCGACTGTGAGCTCTGAACGACAAGTGACAACTAGGGTCGGCGGGCCTGAACTGCCGGCTCTCGAGGACGAGCAACCGGGAAGTACAGTAAACCCATTCGCTGGCTTCTCGGTGTGTTGTGTCACTCCGTGGGTGTCGGGAGAAGTGCATACCGATCGGGCGGCGATTATTAATAGAGCGACGGTCCCACACAACATAGCATCACAATTTTTTAAATATTTTTTATGATAGTTACATTGCTGGTAAACCTCGAAATTCCTATTTGTTTTTGTTTTTTGTTTTTTGTTTTTTGTATTGACAGGGCCACGACCGCCTTTGTTATGGGCGACCAGGTCACTCCGCGTTTTCCCATTTGAGCGCGCGGGGCAAGAAATATTACGTGAACGGCCTGAAGGGACCGAGTGTTCCGCTAGGCGCCACCCTAGCTCAATCCCAAAAGCTCGGCGGGCGCTATGGAAGGCAATGGGAGCGTGTGGAAATAACGTTGGTTTCAGATGATTTTTGTCGCATTTAATAGGCAGGCGCTAACGCTAGCACATAGTGTGTATAGAATAGGTTAAAGTGAGTCACTATATTGTAGTTTTCTCGAGCAGAATAATAAGTATTGTGAGCTAAGCATGAGTAAGGTGTACGAATTTAGAGGATGATGCATCCAGTCCAATTGCTGGAGCCCACTCCCGTGATCGGACTAAAAAGTCGGCCAATTTTTAGCACTTTTTGTTTCTTGTGTAATGGATATATATACGAGAAGGGGAGGTGCACTATTGCCTATAGATATATAATAGATATTTATTTATTTATTTATTTATTGAAATACCTTGAAGGTCCTTCTAGGAAGGACATTACATAAAGGGGGGGGGGGGGGCGATGAGTGCATCATATATGAAACACACAAAAAATAATAAAATAAAAGCATGCACAGCAGTGCAAACATACAAAAAATTGTATATTAAGGAAAAAAAAAGAAAATCTTGCACAGCAGTGCAAATATACAAGAAATCGTAAGTCATATACCAATACCTAAAACGAAAACTATCAGGGTTAATCTCGGTGACGATGCGCTCTGTTAGATAATTCCACCACACTGCTCTTTAGCTGCTGCTGTCTGCTGCTGTAGACAATATATATATATATATATATATATATATATATATATATATATATATATATATATATATATATATATATATATATTACTTTGCATATTGTCTATAGATATTATATTATTACGGCGGTTTCTTTCTGTTGATGGGCGCCCGCCTGTCTGCTTCATGGACGAGTCCTGACGTCAGCATTAATTCGAACCTAAACCACCAATCAAACGTTCCTCAGAAAAAAAAAAAAAAAAAAAACGCCAACTCGCGTAGAGCTATTTATTACCTGCATGACTGTACACTTTCAACCGTGAGGCGAAGGTACAGGGAAACTAATTATCTACATCACAGTTTGTTTGCTCGCTTGTTTGTTTATTGGTTCAACCCAGGAGGGTAATGTAACGGTGAGCGGGCATTAGCCCATACCAAGGGGTCCACAGTGCGTCTATATCAGAAAAAGAAAAGAAAAAAAAATAACTAAAGCCGGTACATGAATGAAGAGTGTCCGTGAGTTGTGAAAGAACACAAATCGAGTCAGATGCTCCGCAGGTGGGCCGTGACGCTCTTGGTGAATGTTCGAAGTGAAACACTGTTGATTGTTGGTGAACTGGTGACTGGCGTTGGGGGGGGGGGGGGGGGGGGCGCCTCCAAAGTTGCACTGACGGGGTGCGAAGGAGTTTTAGTGACAAAGTGTACGGGTTAAAAGGGGCTGCAGCCCACCAGTGCGAGTACTCCGCAGGGAGGAGGCAAACGGTTTTTACTTCACCGGAGCGAGGAGTTTGGTAACAGAAAAGTGGCTAGGAGCCACGTGGTCGCGACTTGAAGTCGATGTTGAAGCGGGTCCCTGCTGACTGAACGGAGGAGGTGCAGTTCTCGATAGGATGGTGTTCGGGGGCCAAGCTGGCGCCTCATAATAAGGTAGGAAGCGCGACGTTGCACCGACTCGAGGAAGGCAACAAGTTGCCTGGTTGCCGAATCCCACATCGAGCAGCAAAACTCCAGGATAGGCAACACCAGTGCTGTGAACAGCAATCTGGGCACATCGGGACTGGCACTTCTTGTGGACCGAATAACGAAGCCAAGGAGTCACCTTCCCCCGAACACGACGTTTTGGAGATAGCGATGGAAATCGAAATGCTGATCGGTGATGACACCTAGAAGGTGGATATGCGTTGTTCTTGGGATCTCCACTCGGTTCTGGAAAAGTGTTGGAGGGGTCGAAGGTTGGCGCGAGGCAGTGATGTCCATGGTTGCACAATTTGTTTAAGTTAGGAGAACTTTGTTATCTTCTGACCAAAAAAAGAATGCGATCTAGATCAGCTTGTAGCTCTTTACCGAACGTACAAACGCAATAACGATGAGAAAGTCCTTCAAATACAGCCGAATATCCCCAAAACGTCGCCGGTCGTGGAGCGAACACATACAGATACACACGCGAAAGCGTCTGCTAGAGTGTTAAGCTACAGCGCTA
>JAZHYW010030502.1:0-79545 GCA_037355805.1 Ixodes ricinus | reverse complement strand
GGGAGGGGGGTCACATGGCCTTAGGGGGGGTCACTTGACGTTGCTGATGACGTCGTCAATGGTGATGACGATGACGATGCGGATGCCGGTGACGTCATCAATGACGTCACTGATGACGCCATCGGCATCCGCATCGGTCATCACGTGATCTCGGGGGTCACATGACCTAGGGGACCACGTGACCTGGGGGTCACGTGACCTGGGGGGGGGGGTCACATGACCTGGGGGTCACATGACCTTGGGCGGTTACGCCGACGGCGACGGCGCGCCGCCTCAAGCCCGAAACGGGCGCCTAAGAGCTGCGCTCTAAAAGAGAAAGAGAGAGAGAGAGAGAGAGTAACTCCAACCATGGAGATTGTGCGGACGTCTCCTGCGCAGGTTGGTCGCAAGTGTGTATGCGTTGCTGCGGGGCGAGGGGAAAAGCGAGCGGAGTTAGCTTGTGGACGATTGATACTTTTGACTCTTCCTCGCGGCTCATTTTGCAAATGCGGCCCATAAACCACGTGACCCCAATCAAGCAGTTGGAAACGCTCTGCAATCCATTGTTCACTCCAGGCAATCCCTTTCCTGTGTCCCATGCACCGCACGAGAGAGAGGTGCGCACCTTGGGAGAGCTCTGTCCACCTCCACTTGTAGTCGCGAGCAATGGAGAAAACCGAGTCGTACTTGTCCGACGTGACCAGGCTGACCGCTTCGTCCAGGTAGGAGGGCGCAAGGCAGGGCGACGTGCACTGCACCAACGCAATCACCTCCACACCTGCGCGAGAACGGCAAAAAACGAAGTCGTCCAATCATATCGAGGTGCAGCGAGCAGACGACGACCTCTGCTGCCTGCTAGATGTACCTATCGGGAGATTGCGCCCCAAGTTACAGTCATCACCAACTATGGTCGTCCGCAATACGTCTGCAAGTTTGCAGACGTATTGCAAACGGGACTTGCAGACGTGGCAAGTTTGTAGGTCTCACTTTTTTGACGAGAGACCTACGCCTTGAAATTTCACAAGGTAAAAATGCCCATTCGGGTAAAGTTTGAGCTTTCCATGTGCAGGCGCTGAATTTTCCGGCTCGTTTCAAAGTGTAAAATTTACCGTGAACGCCCTATAATTTGTGGCTTGAGCATTTCAACTACAGTAAAACAACTGACATTTCTTTTAAAGGTGTATTTTTGTGGTCAAATATGACTCCATGGCAATTCAAATCGCACCTTTTCCTGTAAAAAAAATAGTAATAATAATAATAAATCGAGAATGATCGACAGTAGAAATAAGAAAAGAAAGCATGTCACAAACTTAGCTCGTCCACATTAATTCTTCAGAAAATGCTGTACCAATTGATTTCTGAACCGGAGTGTAAATGAGACTATATATTCATTTGTACAGCTGTTCACCCCCCGTGAGTGCTTATTGCCCAGCGAACAGAGATGCCGTCGCCGAGCGCTCACCGGGCACCTGCCGCACGAACTCCTGCACCGCCAGGATGGAGGGCGACTCGGCCTGCGCGAAGTCCTCGGAGCGTCGGAGCACGCTGCAGCCTTCGGCGTTGGCGATGTCCTCGATCTCCTGCTCGTCCGTCGACACCCAGATCTCGTCCAGGGCTGCGCGATTGCCACAGCACAAAACAAATGCCGGCCCACGTTTTATTGCGCGCTTTTAGATATCCCACGCGCTGCCGGATCGTAGCCACAAACGAATTAACAAAGAAAAGAAAAAAATGCGACAGCTGCGGTACTTGGGAACACACGCCCTGCCCGGCGTTGCTATATTTACAGGGAGAGAAACGCGAGGCGTATGCAGAAAAGGAACGAGCGTAGAACGGCCACCACAAAACGAGCACGAAATCGAGCGCGCCTGATCACCGGGAATGGAGCGCAAGCAGCTATGCCAGCGCGAGCTCAGCTTTCCGATCAGTTGCTCCCGCTTTTCCGATCTAGAAGCTCGCGCTCATAGCTTTCGTTCCAGATGGCCAGGAAGCTGAACGATGAAAATCCAAAACAAACAGAAAACGGAACCTAAACCCTCGTACAACGGTAATCAATGGATCTCGACAACTGCAGGCGCATCGGCGCGCTCGTAAGAGAGCATCAACAGAGGAGCGCGCACAAACGCAGCGTTTAAAAATGAATTAAACCGTGTTCTTAATTGAAAGAGCAAAATGTGGGCCGGTGCGAGCGGCTCGGCGCGTGGGCGCTCCACTCACTCTTGCAGTGCCGCATCGGTCGCAGTACCCAGGACAACAAAGGCAGTCCGCACACCAGCCGAGCGTTCTTCTTCTTCACGGCGTCGCTGCCGCCTCGAGCGAGCACCAGCCCCGCCACGCGCATCTTGGGCTTGGGATCCATCCCAGCCGCATCACGGGCCGTCACGAGAGATCGGGAAGCGCCGAACCATACGCGCGGGGAGGCAGCTCAGCGGGCGGTAAACAGGAAATCGGCTTCCCTGCCATCGCTCGGAGGAGGAGGATGCTGCCGATCGCTGCCGCGGCGCCACGAGGCGCATAAAGTGGGCCGACACGCCCCTCCATCAAGGAACGCCAGGGCCGGGTTTAATCACTCGCGCCATCTATTGGTTTAGAATAAGGACAAACGGTTGCAAAACTATTCGCAATATTTTTGTTTTTACTGACGGAAGCTAGAGGGCGCCACAAAACAACTGCTTTCAGGGTGCTGGTTTGACACGATCACGGACACGATGTTGTGTATCATCTGCACCCTTTATCTGGTGTTGTGTTCATGTATTCTGTAGAGTCTGTAGATAAACACGCGCAGATAAATATAAACAAGTAGAGCACTATTTAATGTACTGCTTTACGCTCCAGATGATAAATTTAGCCTGTGCTGTACGACTGCCAGAAGTGATAGTCCGGACGCCGGTATGACGCTCATCCAGATCGAAACGGGCAGGGGTGGGGATTGAACGGAGAATCCTTGGGTTATGCACAATGTGTTTCTTCCACCGTGGTTCTGCAGCGACTGCCGCGAGATTTCGCGCCACGTGCTTCGAGCTCGAAGCCAGCCGCACAGCCAGCACAGAGAAGGCACAGGGAGGTGCCAAACAACACGAAAAGAAGCGAACGGAAGCGCAGAGGCCCGCATCCCGGAAGTCGGCCCGGGTCACGTGACGGGATGTGGGCCGCTGGAGGAGGAAGGACCCCACGGGAGGAGGAAGGGGGACCGCTTCTCCTGTTGGGCGTCCGTTTCTCGGGACGCGCTTTAAAAATGGCCACCGACCACAACCGCCGCAGGATCCTCGAGCTGCTCAAACTGCCCGGGAACAACGAATGCGCCGACTGCGGAAAAAAGGTCGGTCCCGCCTGCCGCGCGTCATCTTCCACTACCTCTCGGTCTACGCCGCGACTGTCCGCAAACGAAACCAACCAAGCGCTCGGCGAACGGCCGCTGTCAGATATCGCGCTTTATCGAGATGTATGATCTGGCGCGAGAAATTTCTTCTACGAACTTCTCGCGAAACCCGGCGTGATCGTCGTAAGATCGAAATGAATATTTCTAGGCCTTCGGGGTAGCGGGGTATTGTGCTGCCAGCGGTTTGAGCGTCACGGTTTTGTGGATCGATGGCATGAATCACCCGTGAGCTGTCGTGCTCGGATGTTGACAACGCCTCTGCGCTCCCTGTCTTTTGTGGCTCGAACGCCCTCGGAAAGTCAAACACGAAAGAAGCGAGGACGGAACGGCTCAGCCCGATGTCTCGCGATGTGGGCCGGCAAAGTTCTTCGTCTCTTGCCAACTTCGCTCATTTTCTGCAGATACTGCGGCTGCGACGCGAACGTTGTTTCCGTCGCTTGTCAGCAACTCAAATATATAGGGTGTATTAAATAACGAGGCTTAGTCTAAAACGAGTCGTAAAAATCGGCGCCTGCACGTGGCAATCTAAACTTTTGGCCAAAGGTACATTTCACAGGTCAATTTTATCTCGTAAAGTTACACAGTGTAGCTCCCTTCCACTAAAAAAATGGGGCCAAAAAACTTGCCAACGTCAACGGCAGATAGCGACGTAGACGACCGACTCAATGGACCATTTGCTAAATCCCCCAAGCGCCCTAGCCCACACTCGAGGAATCATGGGAACGGTGTTCCTTCAGCTCCCTATAGTGATCGGTAATTTCGACCAATTCCAAGGTTACACAGTTTTGAGTGGAATCCGGAGTCACCCTGAACAAGCATTGCATAGAGTCCAAGGATCTGTCATATCACATTTAAAATTTCTCGTCAATGTCAGCATTTTCGATACTGTGCATGCAATCCACCCTTCAACCTGGCTGAGCTGCAGAAATCTCTTACATTATTGTCATTCTCGTACAGCTTCAAAGACACTAATATTAAGTCAGAAACGCTAAAAATGCTATAAACTGCCTCGCTCACTCCGAGGTAAGTCTTGGTTTTGGTTGTCGTGAATTCTCGGCTTTTTAAGCGATTCCTGCTAAAACAGCAATCACGAGAATGATAATTGTCCTCAGCGACCTCTTGCCATACCTTCGCTCCTCCCAGACCCCTCCCATAGAACTGACGTCAGGCCTAGCAACTACCTAGCAACGAAAAACGCCGGGGGAACGGTGAAAAAGCCGGGTGGAGGGGGTTACCAATCCCAGGCTAGTGCGCGCATAGGCAGGGCCGCATGGTATCCCGTATACAAACCATTATGTTTAGGTTTTCTGGTGAGAGAATGGTCGGTTGGATGTTTTGATCACAGACATCACTGTTTTCATTTTTTTTAAATTATTATTCTAGAAAAGGAAGAAAAAAATAAGAGTCGCTAAATATGGTTGAATAAAATCAAGCACAACAATAGACCGATCTCACTAAGTGTTCGGCGCATGCGTGATGCCGCCATAACTTTAGTTCTCAGGAGGCAGACGGCCGTGCACGCGAGGGCTCGTGCCTTCTCGTGCTTTACACGCGCAGTGCTCCAGCGAGGTTATCGCACGTGCAAAAAGACTAAAGTTCCCTCGATGCATTGCGGCAGCAGCGGCATAGTCAAACTGGCTGGTGAGATCGGTCTATTGTGGATGCCCACTGAAGGCTCCCGTCTTTGTGAGGTAAGAATGCTTGTTTCATCTTGAAACTTTTATCAAATGGAGTTTTCATTGCAGGAGCGACGAAAACTAGCGAATGCTACGCAAAGCTCGTATGTAATATTCACATTATGTGAATAATTGCAGCACGAGACAGGGACGTCCCATCTGTGAAGTGTTTTCCCCTGCCTTCTTAGAGGCAGTGACAGAGAGGCCTATGAGCCCACACCCACGGTTGCCTCTGCTTCCTCTTCCGACTGCATCGCCAAAATACACACTGCCCTGTCCAAACTGTGAAGTGAATAAATTTATTATTTGATGCCTTCTAATAAATCTTATTTTTTCTATGAAAAAGCTAATTTTGTTGTATTTCTATCCTCCATTCATTTTCATCTAATGACAAGACGATGGATGCTGAGATCTGAGCGTCGTTAGGAACAGCCAATCAATTGAGTTAAATCTATTAAAACGAGCAAGCTTGCCATTCGCGAAGAGCCGCCTACGCTATGTTGATCTATGTTTATTTCATAACCTTCCGTTTGAAATAGACTGCTCTAATGTTACAACAAACGTAAGTGCCGGCACCGTTTTTAATGCCAGCAAACTCGCACAACCTTCATTTATTTTCTTTCTTTCTTTGTAACCTTCCAGCTTCCTAGATGTTCAGAGAACAAGATCGCTGTTTCATTGCTGAAAGTTTGGTGGTGGCATGCGGTAAGCATGCACGGCAGTGGCAATCTCATATCAGGGGTAGCGATCACTTCGATCAAGCCATCTCGTTTGACACGCTTACCCATAGTCAAGAGGAAATGTAATTGGGAAGAAACGAAGCTTTGGGAAACTCTCAGAGGAAAGAGATAATTTTCTTCGAAAACACGGGCAGCGATGACATTCTCGTATACCCTCGCTTATCAGAACACTCTACGGAAAGTCCCTCAGCTGTGAATTAGAAGTTGTTATTGTTGTACACTGCTAAAATAACGAGAGGCGTAAACTAAAACTGTAAATTGCGAAATTTACGCAAATGTAATTTGCGTGACACGCCGAACGTCTGCGAAGTGTATGAACGTGCTGGTGATGTGGCGCGTACAGCGGGTGGATAGACAAGGTAACCGGGAGGCTCCTGAATAAACACGACACAGCCCAAATACTGCTAGCGGGCGCGTCATGCAAATTACGCTTCTGTAAATTTCGCAGTTTTCAGTTCTAGTTTACGCCTCTTGTTATTTTAGCAGTGCGCAACAATAACTTCTAATTCGCAGCTGAGGGGCTTTCCATAGAGTGTTCTGATAAGCGAAGTTAAAACACAATAAAACATTCATACGTTGGAGGAAGCTGAGAGACAAGCATAACGAGCTCGAAGATGGCGAAATGGGCATGGTGTTCGCGTGGCATGTTAGTGACGTAGTTGACGAGCTGTGAACGAGGCCGCACCAGCTGGCCAAACTCTTCCCTATATACGGCTCCGGTCTCGATAAGAAGGTAGCGCCGTCTATCAATTTGTGTGCCAAACGCACCTCGCCACTCGACCCGGTCGTCTGCGTCGCCGTCCGCCGTTGACTCTTGCAAGTTTTTTGGACCCATTTTTTAAGGGAGTTACGCTTTGTAATTTTACAAGACAAAACCGACCTGTGAAATGCACCTTTGATGAAAAGTTTAGATTACTACGTGCAGGCGCCAATCTTTACGGCATATTTTAGATCGAGCCTCGTTATTGCAGACAGCCCAGGATACATTTTTTCTTCTTTGGATATTGAGTGATAAACTGGCTGATTGTTTTCACTTCATGCATGATTAAATATAATTAACTAATAATTTGATGAATTGACTAAGTTCATCTAGAACGTTCACAGCACCATAAAAATTGCGCCAATCATGGTGGAAAAATGTTTGTAACGTGTAAATATTGTGAGTAAGCATACTACTGAAATGTGTAGCCAGTTTGACTTGCAAACGAATGGGCAGCAATGCCCTATGCCAGGTGATAAATACTGCCAATGGCATTAATGGTACCAGTCAAAGCTTGGACATACACCAAAAAAATTGCATTTTGGAACAGCTGCCACCAGTGCCATACCAATTCTCGATCCACTGCAGGCAAAGGGTTATGTACCAAACAGCTTACGTTACCAAGCATCATTCCTCCCGCAGAAGCATGTGCAATGACTAAAAGTTATGACTGTCAGAGCGTTGTGTAATTCTTCCTTCTGCTTACTGAGAATTATTGCGGGCTCTGTCAGCACGTGCACAAACTGTCGAAAAAGCAAAAAAAAGTTACTCTGACATGGTTGCAAAAGGCAACATCCACATTTGCAGATAAGCATGTGTGAAAAAAAGTTTTGTTTTGGGGAATTAGCTTACTAGTTCAAATTGTGGTCTTGTGAGTGTGTTTTCGCGAGTATGTGTCAACAGATGCCTTTTTTAAGGGTCTTCTTTGAAGTTATTTGACGACATGTGCGAGGATTCGTCATTGTTCAATGCAGAGCGCAAGTTCGTCTGCTTCTTGCACAGGGGTTGCGATGATGTCAGAACGCCAAACTCCTATTGGCTGATTGAAAACAAAAAAAGTGGGTAGACCTCGGGGCATCTAGCGTTAAGGTCTACCCACTATCCTCCCAATCAAAGCCAATCAGAACTCAGTATTTTTCGGACATCGCCGCAACCCCTGTGCAAGCAGCAGACGAACTTGCACTTCGCATCGGTAATAGGGCAACTGGTCATGTAGCATAATTTGTCATAGGGGACCTCGTCACTAGGTGTATTTGGTACAGAGACGCACTGACTGACAGTACTTGCATTCACTTGACAAACATGAGCGCGCATGGTTGCTGTCACATTAATATTTTCCTTATTAACCTTGGATTCATGAGGTTGTCATTAAAGTTGGGATATCAATGTCTGTCACATTCACTCCCTCTATAGCCAATAAACTTGTGTGCCAAGCAAGTCATTGTCACAGTTGAAAAGGAAACATTTATTGAGGCAAAATGCAAGCATGTTAAAATGCAGTGTTATGTGCTGCTGTCCTCTGTTTCCAGACGACCATCATTACGATAGTGGATGACAATGACCTGAAGGCGCCCATTGCAGCTGGCAACAATACTTTGCAGCAAGATTCTGCGAAGCAGTGTTGTCAGCGAGAGTTGGCAACATCTAAAAGTATTGGGTGTGGAACTAGGCTGCTCTTCACTGTAATTAAAAGCACATTTATTTAAAAAGTAGCTATCAATGCTGAACCACATGTAAGGAACTTAGCGAGCGATGAAAGTCAGTGACAAGGGACAAAGATTTCTCACTGTCGCTTGTTGCGTTGCTCGGTTTTTGGATTTCTAGAAAACTTCGCTCATCACCTGGGTTGCTTGCTCCCATCGCTTTCATGCTGTTTGCCTTGTCGCATGACTGATAGAGCGAGAGCGAAGCGGGTCGCTGTCGCTTGTCTCATCGCTCGTCAAATCACTTACATACGGTTAATACTTCAAAACATTCAGGAACATAAAAACACACATACCCAGTCTTTCCTTCATCTGATGAGGAACCCAAAATGCCTTTAAGCACTGACCTTCCCCTAAAAATATTGTATGTTTTGCCAGGCGATCGATTATGGTGTGAGAAGACTACCCAATCAGTATTTGCTACAGCGTCATTAATAAAGTAAAAAAACACAACTGCTTGAAACCACAACTGTGGACTGGGGGAGTAGAAGAAATATAGAGGAGGAGAAAGTTATAAAAATCACGTGGCTGTGCTACTTTTCTTTTTTTCAATCAATGTATATGCAGTTTTTTAGAAGCCACAAAAGCGGGTATTATATTTTTTGTCTATTTGTAATATTGAGTGTGTGCCTTCGATGACCCACGACTTTGATTATCTCATGGTGGTTGTGTCTAAAGTTAGAAAACGGCACGTGATCATGGAGCAGAGAGTGAGCGCAACTCAAACCGGCCAGTTCTCGATCGGCGGTTTTCAGGCAGACAGAAAACGAATTTCGAGCCGCAAATTGTGTTTTGGGTAGTTGGGCTCTCATATGTCAAGTACAAATAAAAGCCTTGGCGAGCATAAATACCCTGCCGGTGTTCCTTCAACTCTGTTGATAATAATATTGCCTTTCGGATCAATTACCTTTCGGATAAGTTAATATCCGAAAGGTAATTGATGATAGGTCTGCAGATCACATGTTCTAAAAGTTTGCAGGGTACACTTGTTAGGGAAATGGGGCGGTGATTATTAGCGGATGCAGCGTCACCAGATTTTAGAACGGGAATAATGTTTGCTTGTTTCCATGCAGTCTTTAGGTAGTTTTCCTTGGTCCAAGCTCTGTGGAAACAACATTTACAGAAGTATACTGGAGACAGGCAGAGTGAGCTTTAGTAGTTTAGACGACATTTCTTTTCGTGGCACAGCAGCGAAGATGAAGGCAGCAGATGCGTGTTCCGCTGCAGGCCGCTCTCTAGCCCGACAGTTCAAACAAACTTCATCAGCCAGGAGTCGGGACACAGTGACGACAGCGGCACTCGCGTTTTCTCATACTCTTTGGCAGAATTTCTACAACCAACAGATGGCGACATTTGACAGCGTGACGTGCCAGCTCCTGCGACGTAGTTTGGTGCCATTTCGGTACCACTTTCAATGCATGAACAATATAGGTATGGTTCCTGGAACGCCTCTTCGACCAGTACGTTTAGCGTCCCATCCTACCCGTACATCGAACATGGTCCCAAAGCGATCCCAAAGTGGCAACAAATGACATAATAGGAGCAGGCGTGTCATGTTGTTGAATGTTGTGATCCTGGCGGTGGGTGCTAAAAGGCTCGGCAAAAGGTAGAAGTAAACGTGAATGTCGCTGTCATCGCGGACTCCAAACCCCTGGCTCTCGAAGCGTCCGTGAACTACGAAGCTGGTGAAGGACCTAGAGCAGAACGGGCGTCTGCCTCCTCCTCCTCACTGCTACTGTGACGGTGCCAGAGTCGTGGCCGGCGACAATACGCTATGACACAGGTGGGAATCGAGGAACCGCCTTTTACGACATGGTAAACAGACTGGTTAGGGCACTGTAACAAGAGCGGGCATCCCTTTGCAGACCCGGATTGGGCGTCGTACAACCTGGGCGTCTTCCTGTGCATGGAGTGCTCGGGCATCCACCGCAGCCTGGGGTCGCACGTGAGCCGGGTGCGCTCGCTGCGCCTGGACCGCTGGGAGGACTCGCAGGTGGATGCACTCGCGGCCGTGGGGAACATCCTCGCCCGGCAGCACTACGAGGCGCACGTGCCGGCCTCCTACCGGCGGCCCACCCCAGATGACGTGGGCGTGGTCAAGGTAAGCCCCCAAGCCACAGTTAATCTAACCTAACCTGACCTTTCCTGACCTGACTCAACCTAACCCGTTCAGACTAAACCTGACCTACCTAGCCTAACCTGACCTTGCTTGACTGAACCTAACCTAATCTATTCAGAGCTAATCTAACCTGACTTAACCTAACCTGCCCTTGCCTGATTTAATCTATTCAGACCTAAACTGACCTAGCCGAACTTAACGCGACCTGACCCCTGCCTAGTGTAACCTACCTAGCCCTAAACCTCGCCTGCATTAAGCTAAGCTAACCAAACCAAACCTACACTGAGCTTTTAATCAGATTTGACCCGACCTAATCTATAACCCGATAAAGCCAGACGTGTGCAGATGGGTAGACATGCAGACGTCTACTCCCACCACCCACATGCTTTGCACGAGCATGTCTGAAATCCACTAAACATTTTCTGAAAGTGTTACTGTTCCACCAGCTTCGAGTAAAACAGTCGTGAAAGCGTAAGTGCTGATTCATATCGACTGTGTTTTGATGTCTCATCTAACCAGTGCCGTCTTTTCGTGTACTCTCCGGGCAGGCCTCCAAGTGCCGACACGCTTCTTGTCCCAATGTATGTGCTGCCTGTCCATAGTGACAAAGGTCATTTTCGCTCAAATTTATTGCTCTACATCTCCAGCTTTCATTTGTTTTTATGCGACAGTGCACTGCTACCCACGCCACTCGGCTGTTGGCAGGCAATCAAATGAATATATCTATGCATCTCCTTTATTGTCCGTACAGTGGAGCTGTTCTCGAGATTCCCAAGCTCTCTCGCACACGCCATGAGGTCGTGCAAAACTATCGATAGTTGAAACCGAACCTACCTATCTACGTAGTCTGTTGCAGGTTAAGAAAAGTGGGACAAGCCCCTCCCACAAGGGTCTCTGCTTGCTAGGATTGGTGGTTTCCTCATCTTCACTCGCCTCCTCTCCAGCATTCACTCTGCTAAAGTCGAAATGGGGGAGGGCTCTGTCACAGGAGCAATTGTCCTGCTTCTCCAAACCTGCAACAGGGCATAAACTATCGATAGTGCTGTCTGTCCGACTCGTAAACTATAGGGTGTATTCAGTGGCCCTCACTGGCCGCCATTGCTGCGTGTGTTTCCCTTGAGCTCGTGCAGAAAATGAGATTTCACCAGCTTGTATCGGTAGACCAGCTTCACGTCTGGTAAGTTCCACAACTTTGATGGTGTGAAATAATCAGGTGAAAGGTCATTGTTGGCACGAGCTCAAGAGAAACACATGCAGCAATGGTGGCCAGTGAATACTCCCTATATGATCCACTAGCTGTCATAAAGCAGTCCATGGTATTACTGATAATCGACTATCATAAAACTATATCAACAGCTAACTACCTTGGCCAACATGTTTCTAAAAGTTGACTATCAATAGTATTGAGGGTCAATTGAGAACTATCAATAGCTGGCTATCAATAGTACTACTAATAGATTAATGTGTTTTTCGACATTACCTATTACGCCGCATTCACACTTGCGGTTGAACCGTATTCGCAAAACGGTTACGAACGTGGTTGCTTAAAGATCCATCACAATTTCGCGCGCGTTTGATGATGAAAACGAGCAGATCCGCTTTGCGGTTGCGATTTGAACGCCAGTGTGAATGCACATTTAGTGTTGCGCGAATATTCTAAATTTGGAAAAGCAGTTTCGAATAATACGCTTCAATAGTCGTTACAAGATGAACTGCGATATGCATATTTGTCGAGTTGATCAGGGTTAGCCTCGTTGAGCGCGTCTCTTACCGAGCGCAGTTGCACTGCAAAGAAGCAACACCCGTGGAAGTGAGCTCTGTGGATGGTGCTTCTTTGCAGTGCACCAGTGCTCGGTAAGAAGCGCACTTAACGGGGTAACCCGCTGCGATACACTTGGGAAAGTATGAATATCGCAATTGCGTGCTTGAGAGAAAAGCACACAATGCAAATCGGAATGGTTACCACGCGCGCCTGGTTCATTTAAAAAGAAACTGAAACTTCATGAATGTTGATATCTACAGGGTGTCACAAAAAAAAATTACACATTCTTTTTATCGCAAAAATAAACTAGGCATTGCCAACGCTCATTCTCCGCTCCAAGGGTAGCGCTTAGAGGTCACAACCAGATGCCAAAGTTTCAGCCCGATCCGATACCTTAATCAAAAGTTATAAGTGATTTTCTGAAAATTTCAATGGGAAAATGGCGGCTGACGGAGTTTTCGAATACATGGGGCTCTGTGGCACCAGAAACCGAAAACGGGCAAGAATGGGCTCCATTTTGTCATTGAAATTTTTAAAAATCACTTATATCTTTTGATTAAGGTATCGAATCGGGCTGAAACTTTGGCATCTGGTTGTGACCTCTAGCGCTACCTTTGGGCGGAGAATGAGCGTTTGGCGATGCCTAGTTTATTTTTGCGGTAAAAAAGAATGTGTAAATTTTTTTTTGTGACACCCTGTATATTGCAGTAGAATTCTCAAAATTGAATTATGGCTGTTATACAAGAGTAGTATATGTTAGGGAGATATGCCTCGACAACCTGCGTTCATAATTCAAGATTTTTTTCTTCCTCTTTTTTTTTTTATTAATTCGAGATTGAAGAAAGAATATTTGCTTATAGCAAGGTTTGTGAATCCACTCAATTAGGTATAGCTGGCCATCTCTATAGGTTTTATTTTATGTCAACACTGTCATTCACTTGCCATTCCAAGGCATTGGACTTTCCGAGGTCACAGTCATAGATATAGTTACCATAATATCCCGAGAGATAGCCCACCTAAAATTGAGAGGAAAATATGGGAAAATAAGGAGTGGGCTACCTTTCAGTGTGCAACCGACAAAAGGTTAAAACAATTACATTTTTAGATAATCTGTTTCTGCCAAACCTAGCTGTTATCGCGGCGAGGGGCAATGAAGCAAAGATGATTGTGCTTCACAGTCAGCAATGTTCGCTTATATCCAGCCATAGCTAAATAGACGCATTTACGCCGAGGTCATTGATCCAAACACTACGATTACTAAAACAAGGCAATCTTTCAGTGTCAAAAAAAAAAAAAATTGAACCGATAATAGGCGGCGGGTTACCTTTTGGGGGTGGGGTATCTCTTGGGATTTCACTATAGATTAAAATTAGCTTATAAATGGACAAGTGGAAGCTTGCAAATAACCTTCACGAGTTTAGCTGAGTTTTCATTTAAACATGGTGCAATAGTGAAAGGCTTGGAGAAACTATTCTGTAGTCGATTTGAAAATATTTGGCCAAAACCAGTAATCGCTTCAAACTCAAAATCTACTATTTGCACATGACTATTACCTATAGCCTCGTAAAAACTGTTGACAGTATCAATAGTCAATTTATCTATAGTCTTGCATCACTGCACTTGGCATCAGCTGTTTCATGTTACGTTGTCAAGGCTAGCATAGCTTTTGCGATGCTCCAATGCCGTCAAAGCTACTTGCACGAGCCTGTGAGATTCCAAGAGGAAATCACATGCATGTGTTCTCGCGGTAGGAGGCAGCAACACTGCGGAAGCTACGCTAGTCTCGGCATCACAGTGCTAAAGTGACAACGTTGCACAAAGTCCAAAATGTAGCCTATAGCCGAGTATGGATCGCCACGCTGTTTACAAACAGGTCAGTATTTGGCCACATTCGGTAGGCACTGCACAGTCAGAAACCAGATTCATGCGAAGAGGAGCGCATGCGCCCGCCGACAGCTGTACCACTGCAGCGGCATAACATCGGGACCGCACGTCGTTGTATAGGTCGGGCTCTAATTTGCGAAGGGATCTACCAAAATTAAGATGCAGATTGACAGAGATTGTGTTCATTCTCCAGGAGCAGTGGGTGAGAGCCAAGTATGAGCGCGAGAGTTTGTACACCCGGACCGTCAGGTGTACCAGGAGGGCAGCCTGGAGGGGTGGCTCAACAAGAGGGGCAAGGAGGACGGACGCTTCCACCCGAGGCGCTTCGTGCTCCGCAATGGCACCCTCAAATACTACGTCAAGGAGGTGGGCCTTCCTTTCTCCTGGGCTGGGAGCTCCTCTGATCGGGGGGAACGCCCTCATTGTTCTGGAGGGTAGCCAACGGTTTTTTGTTATAATTAAGTGGTACCGAAGCCTTCAGACCTTGTTAGCCATAATCCATAGCCTGTACAGTCATGGACAAAATGAAGAAGCCCAGGTGAGCATGTGGCTTCGAAGTCATCCAGTGCTAAGGGAAGAAGTAGGAGTTATCGTTGAGGGTATTCTGTGACCGAGCGCCATTTCAGTGGCCGTTTGATTTTTGTCATTACTCCCCACTTGGTCGGCAAATGATTGCCGAGTCAACACCAATAGCGGTAGTTTTCGGTGAAATAAAATAAAGACACCTTATCGTCATTTATCCCAAGAACTTATTATCAAACGCCCGAAAGCCGATCGCTGAACCTGCTGACGCGATGGATCCAATCGCGCTTGATTTTGCCTCTTGTCGCAGATCAGCATTCAAGGGAAACTGAAACACTTCTAATAAAAAAGAGATAGAGGTTGATTCTAGCATAGTTTTATCCCATGAATCTCAATATCTTGTTAGTTTTTTCAGAATATGTAACCAAATGCGAGAAAACACGAAAAACCTCCGACCGGTCATGACGTCATAAGAGGATCTTTTGGCCGCCAAGCGCGTGTCACTCGAGGGCCGTACGTGCAATCGTGAGCTTGCCAGGTATATTCCCCCGCACTGGCACTAGTCACTACGTCTTTTAGAGCGCATCTCTTAGGCGCCCATTTCCGGGCTGACCGGCGTCACCGTCAGCGTAACCGTGTGTGTTGCATTAGCAGAAAATTTTTCCGCTAAATTTAGCGGGAAAACTTAACCCGCTAAATTTAGTGGGGAAATTTTCGCTAAATTTCCCAATAAATTTAGCAGAAAAATTCTCGCTCAATTTAGCGGGGAAATTTTCGCTAAGTTTAGCAAGAAGTGTAGCGAAATTTCCTGCTAAATGGGAGGCAAGGAGGAGAGGAGGAGGGGAGGTTATGGAGGGGGAAGAGAGGCATACCCTCCTCCGTACCCTCCCCTCCTCCTCCTCCTCCTCAAGAGCTGCGCTCTAATTTCGCATTACACGGAATTATAAACGCCTTTCATTTTTTCTGCCTTTTTTTTAAAATAGCGAGAGTGCGCATGCGTAGCTCTGATAGGTGCCAAAGATGCGCGAAAGAGGAGATTCCGAAAACTACTTCTGTGACGTCACGCTCCGGGAAGCGAGGGCCTTCGGCAGTACTTTGGAAATGATTTTCTGCAGCCTCCGTGCACCAAATTAAGAAATAATTACGGTATTTGAGATACTGGAGGTCAGATGAGGACGATTTAAGTGTGTTTCCTGTATTACAAAACCGCTTTAGCTTCCCTTTAACTTAGCGACAGCTTGTCAAGCGGGGAGTGATGGCAGATATTTAACAGCCGCCAAAGCCTCGACAATGGTTGAGCTTTCTTCCCTTTGGCAAAGTCTGAAGAATGGGACCTGAACTTCGCATTTCAGGCCTAGTTCTTTCAGCTCTTTCAAACACTGACAGGTATGCCAAGAGGCACGAAGGACTGTTTCAGATCATATTCTCCACAATATTATGTTCACTCCCCCCAAGGTTGTTCACACACTTGCATTTGAAGGCTCGTTCACTCATTTGCGTTGGACTGCGATTCACTGCAATACGACCGCTCATAACGGCTTGCGATAAAATAACATGCCGGTGCCATCTATGGCTATCCCTGGAATGCCTCACACCTGTGTATATACTCTATGCATCATTCTTTCACCATGAGCTTAAGATATGGTTATGATAGTGTAAACCATTTCTAATCAGTAGTGTGTACAGTCAAGCCCGTTTATATTGAACAGTTCGATATAGCGAAAATTCTATATAGAAATGAAGATGCGTGTAAGGGCAATGGAGCCGACACAGTCACGAGAGCTAACTCGCAGCTCTTACCAGCCTGCACTTCATCATTCATCGGAACACCCTCTCGAAAAGATGACAATCATTTTATTGGAGCGAAAAGAAAGGTCGTGCATGAATCATCATAAAAATACTTTGTTAATCACAAAATCCGTCACCATCTCACCATAATGAATAATCTAGAATGAGCCAATCCTTGTATGATGCGCACATGTAGATAATCTGCACCGCTTAAAATATCAGCTTTTTAACTGGCATAGTCCATGGACTATAGTCTGGAAAATATGCTCCTAGCTCAACCGCATCTATTGACGCATTAAAGCAATTTTGAGATGTATCCACTTCCATCAAAATTTCGCCAGAGCTTCCCTTTCGTCTTTCCACAGCACGTGTGGACACCCGTGCTGTGGTTTGGGGCAGCCGACATAGGCACGAGTGGGAAACGAACCAGAGCAATTTGTCTTAGCTCGTGTTTTGGTCGACGCACTGTAAACTTATTCCACCCCATTCGGCCTTTGTGGGAGCCGGGCTACGTTCTGGGACATTGCATAGTGACCCGGAAATGCCCCCGCCAACAGGCCCACAAGGAACCCAAGGCAGCCATCGCGGTGGCAGAGCTGAATGCCGCATTCTGTCCAGACAAGATCGGCAACAAGCACGGCCTACAGCTGACCTACGTCAAGGAGCGGCTCCACGCGCAACATCTTCCTCTACAGCGAAGACGGCAAGGTGGGGGACGAGCCTCTCTAGCCTACCTTCGGTCCGACATTTTGGGCCTCCGAAATTTCCGCACCTCCACGAACAAATTAGTGAGCGTACGAAACGAGTTAAGGCTGGTTCACACACTCGAGTCGAGTGAGTGCGTCGTGCTCTCTCGCGATCACTTACATCGAGAGAACATGCCGGTGTCATTCATCGGGTAGCCCTGGAACCGTGTATAACTAGGCCAAAAGATTAGCGGTATGAAATGCATATACCAGCTTTGTTCAATTGCTACCTGCCAGCGCCTCGCACCAGTGCGGAAAAAGTGTAGGGCAGTGTACTTTCGTTTATGGAAGTACGCTGTTAACAATACAAGTCTCGTATAATGGGTGGTGGCATAGATTTGCAAAGTTGTATTATCTTTTTGCTTCGCCTTCGCTAGCTCTGTCTCACCCACATGCATTGAACTGGTTTCACATCAAGAAAGCAGGCCGACACTACATCATGCACGAGAAAAAAATATAAATTCATAAACAAATCCGGTAGAACTCAGTGAAAAGATTATGGCCCAGTTCAATAGTTGTAAATGGGTTCGCACCGTGCTATAACGTCCTCGTGATTCTTCGCGTTGTTGCCGATTGTTGTTGTCAAAAACTGCGTGTAAAGTAACAAATAAAAAGACAAATAAATGTGAACCCTCGTTCGGAACTATTTGCCTTGTTCCCATAGAAATCGAGGGTTCCTCGCTGCTTACACAGCAGGACACAGCAACGCGTTGTCATCAGCACCTTTCGCACGGAGCATCGACGCTTGTTTACATGGGTTCTTCGCCGGTCTGGTCACTGGTTTCATTTTCTCTCTGCTACCAAGATGGCAGACGTAGTTCCCGGTGCGGTATTAGATGGCGCTATACATTTCACAATCATCTATTTCTCTGCTAAATTTAACGGGAAAATTTAGGTCATGGGACTTGACGTCACATGACCTATACGCAGCTGTTTCGCCGCTAAATTTGGCGGGGAAATTGATGTCGCAAGATCTATGCACCAAGTCAGTTTCTCCGCTAAATTTAGTGGGGAGATTGATAGAAATATAGGTTCTTCAGTCCGTAAAACGACCATTTAATGTCTTCTAAACAAAATTTAAACAATCGCTTCTTAAATGACTGCATTGTTATATTGTTATGTCGTAGTTTCAATCACCGTCTCGACTGCAACCCCTTTGCATGGCACTAGTGATGATGCCTGTACATCAGATGTGCTCTCAAGTGAAACATGTGTTCATCTGGAAGTTTTTTTGTCTTGACCTGGTTGGTCTTCCATCCACACATGCGTTTCACGCATTATGGGACTTTGTGGAGATAAAGGTTGCAGCCAATTTTGTCTGAACTCTGTCCGCAGACGATAGTGGACTGGTACAACGCCCTGCGGTGTGCCAAGCTGCAGCACCTGCAGGTGGCCTTTCCGGGGGCCAGGGAGTCTCAGCTGGCCCAGCACCTGACCAGGGACTTCCTCAAGGAGGGCTGGCTCTGGAAGTCCGGGCCCCGGCCAGTGGACCAACACCGGCGTAGGTGGTTCACGCTGGACGACCGCAAGTGGATGTACACGAGGACCCTCTGGTATGTACGTGGGTCAGGCCCACATTACAACAAGCTTCGACCCAATCTGGGCCGTTATGAGATCAACTCAGTTAAGGCCACACCCTTGCATCTCCTTAGGACCGAGTTCAAATGTGATCTCTTTCGACGAGAAAAGACACTGACACGCTGGTGCCATCTATGAGGGGACCCTGGAGCTGCATTTCGCCGAAGCGAACGCTTTGTGGATTTTTGCGAGATCATATGTATGTACTACCTATGAGAAATGGTTGTTTATAACATTGTCGAGAGTTTTTTGAGCCAACAAAAATAAAATGACGAGGGGGAAAGAAAAATGTACAGAAATGCCTTCATGGCTATCCAATAGATGGTGGCAGTGTGTTCCCTCCCTGTAGGAGATCACAAGAGGTTTTAATTCTTTCCTGACTGTGCCACATAGGCCTGGTGATCGATGGTTTCCAAGCACCGTTGAACAATTAAAGTTAGTGCGGAAAATTATGTTCCACAGTCTCATGAAGAACTCTAGTTTTGGTTTCAACGTAGGTTTGAGCTTTATTGCAGGCTGGTGGGCAGTCGAAAAATAATCCTGGGAAAGGTGGTTTCACTTGTCTAACACGACGAACTGCCTGCATCAGTCATTCGTGACAAAGATGGCATTATTTACATATTTCAGCTGTATTGTGGCATATTTTTGAGACCTCAAGAGCTCTGAGGACACTTTAAATGATGTTATAGGCGTCGCTTAACAGATGTTGGTCGGTAAGCATCACTATAATTTCCAATGCTGCCCAAGCTGGCGTGCACGTTTTACGTTCCCAACAAGGCAGACAAAAATGCTAAATATGAAGGAACTGCAATCGAGGCTATGACAAAACCAAGGTAGAACATAAAAGGAAGCATTTTGCTGGGCATGTGAAATGTATTATGTGTGTTTCATCAATGTAAGCATTCCTTCGTTGAAAAGCACACATGTATACGGAGGCTAACTCTCCTACGAACCAAAATGGACGTCAGTTAGGGTGCACTAACTTTCCCAAGTCACAGCCGTGGGTGTGGGGCACATTTTGTATATTCTGATTTTAGATGCGGAGCATCTCTTGCTCAGGTCTATGTCCCGCGGCGTTGGCGTCAGCAGTCCGCAGTCCGCCTCACAATGCGCACGCAGCAACTCTCCTCCTTCCTCCTCTCTCCAACAGCTGCGTCGTTACTCTCTCCGCTCTCTCTGCTCTACCAGCTGCGTGCACTGCGCGTGCGTTCGCTTCTCCTCACACCGCGCGCGCCCAGCGCAACTCTTTCCTCCTCTAGCCTCCTCTCCTTCAAGTGTGAAAAAGAATACATGGCGAGCGACAGGCGTTCCAAGTTTCTGTGGCGCCATCTCTCGACGTCAGCACGCAACTGACTCTTTCCCTCGGAACCAACGCGATGCTCCGCATCACCCCATGGTTCCCCTTCGGGGAAGATGGTGTGTTTTTAGATGTTATTTTGACATTTAATGTGACATAGCAGCAGAAGTTTTCTGCGTCATTTCCTACGCCTTCCGCACGTACATTGTATTTTGAAGAGATAAAATTTTAAAATCTTTTTTCTACATTGCACCTCAGCCTTCGTGCTTCTTTTGAAAGAACAACTAATTGGCCACATTTTTATGTGTCGTATCGCCCCATACGCAAATCAGTTAGGAAAAGAAAGGCGTTTGCACCAATCCTTTTAAAATTGCCACTTTTCCCGTGGTCAGGAAAGAGTCAAGGCACACAATCATAAACAGTCGCAAAGTGTGTGAACCAGACTTTACTGGCACAGACAAGCAGTACAGTGCAATCCACTTATAACGATGCCACATATAACGATATACCGCTTATAACGATCAGTTTATAGAGTCTCTAGACTAGAAACGACCAGTTTCTAGTACGGATACAATGATAATCGGTTATGACGATCACATTTTTCGGGTTTTCTTATTATCGTTACAAGTGGATTGCACTGTAGTACCCTATCTCCCCCATGGTCTGCCTCCCGTCATTGGATGTACCACCGCTTTTTGGGGGGATGGCTGCTGTGGCGACTACGGTTACACCGGTTTTGAAGCGTCTAGATGGCGCTTCAGGTCCTCTTCACTCTGTCGGTGACGAGACCACTACACTAAGGGCTCTCCGGGCAGTGCCATTTTGTTCGACTACAGCATCATCTACCATACATCTGCGCATTTCGATGAGTTTGGAGGGGTAAAAGCGAAGAAAGGCACGCAGCCGATCCTGATAGCAGATGACGAATCGGCTGCTCTCGGCGACTCAGCGGGGTAAAAGAGGGAAAGTACACGCGCCAATCCCAAAGGGCACGTGCTCCGATCCCGATAGCAGACGACAAACCGGCTGCCCTCAATGTATGGGCAGTTCCCCCGAGCTGCACCTTCCGAACTGCCCAAACGTCGTGGCTCCATTCCCCCTCTCCTCTCGATCACCCAAGAGGAATGGCCTGTTGGCCACTCCAGCGAAATCGATGGCACCTGGTGGCTAGAACAGAAAACTGTGGCGGCAGGTTCGCTTGCCAGCCTTTTCGAACAATTCGGATATTTGCGGCACCCGATGGTTTAAAGACGAAGCCGCATAAGTACTAGGTGTTCCAAAACAGGCGGTGAAAATCGCAATAGTGCTCTACAGGGAAGTCGGTGCGCGAGCATTTTTGTAGCGTGGGGCCAAGGTTCTTTCTTCCTCGCAGGACGCCTACCCCAAGGGCGAGATCTTCCTGGGCCACCGAGGGGAAGGCTACACGGTGGTGATGGGGGCACCGACTGGCTTCAAGGAGATGGCCTTTGCCTTCACGGTCAGCACCCCGCACCGCAAGTTCGTCATGGGCGCCGAGAACGAGCGGGACCGCTCAGAGTGGATTGATCTCCTTGCCAAGGTCATGGAGAGGCCCCTCAGCCCCCAGGATAGCAACAGTAAGGCCAGGCTCGGACTCTGAGGACAGCCCGGCTCGGCTGCATGCGCCGCCACGCGTTGTCCCCTCTGCCCCTCCAGGTGGCGGGATCGTTCCATCCGAGTCGCCAAACACTTTCGGGGTTTCCCCTCGCTATTTTTAATGGCTGTAATTTTAATGCTAAGAAACAAAGACACGATGTTAGAGCCCATTCATTTCATCTCATTTATCTCGAGGGTCCTCTTTTGAGGATGTTACATAAGAAAGGGGCAGTGTCATAAATTTTACAATCCAAATGAAACAAAAAACAAATGATGTACCCTTGTCAAAAAAAAACTGAAAAACTGGAATGTAGAAAACAACACAGAACAGAACTCTGATTGTATGTAGCAAATTGCAACAGAATTGTATTTTTTTAAAAACCACAGGTTTAGTAACTGAAAGAACCAACCCTGGAAAACCATTCCAGTCCACGATTGTGAGTGGCAGATGTAATATATATTACATACATAGGTGGAGCTGGACAGGCTCCACTCATGCCAGATGCCCATCTATAGTAAAGTGAGTTAGCTACAATATAGTATAATATTCTTTTTACTATATTTATGTCTAAGACCCAAGCTGCATCGGGAGCTTACGGCAACTTTGCTTCAGTTAAGGGTTCACTGGAGAGGTTAATTACTCAATGTTTTTATGTATCAAATTTGATCTGTGTTCTCCAAGCACTCTAGAAATTGAAAATTTGGTGCACATGCCCTGCCTCGATATAAAAAAAATCTGTTGAAAGTCGGACTTCAGGAGAGTTGACATGGATGGGAGGAAGAGTAGGCGAGGCTTAGTGAGGCATCGTGAAACGTGTTCACTTGGAGATCCTCTCGAACCGGCTGGCCGGGGGCGAAAGGGTTGCAGGAAGCCCACTCGTTTGGGCAGCCTCCAAGAGGTGCACCCACATTCGAGTTGGAAGCTCTTGCCATCGGCCAGACACGTTCCACAATGTTCTTACCCTTCCTCCTGTCTACGGGGTGGTTTCGAGTACTATTCGGGGCATAAACAAACTTTGTATAAATAAACCAGCGAATGAGGCACATTGAAACTTTTTCACCAAAGCTGTCTTTAGGAGGTGAATTTACCGCATTTAAATTTCGTAAGTGTGGGCTTCAGAAACACTTTTATGCCTAAAAAATCCAGTTTTTTTTTTCCCTATGCACAGGAGGAAACCGGAAACAAACAGTCTAGTCGACGCCGCTCCTCATAGATGGCAGCAGAGACACACTCTTGATCTGCGGGATTTGCTTTCAGCTGTTCATCTCGAAGAAGCTTATAAGTTTTTGCTTTATGTTGTGACATCCGTGAGTAGCACCATCACTCCAGACAGTTTTTACCAATTTCCTCCCTGCGCATAAAAAAAAAAAAAAAAAGACGTGAATTTTTAGGTTTGCATTTTTTCCCCTGAAATCTATAGGCTTATGAAACTTTAGTATGGTAAATACACCACCTAAAGTCACATTTGGGGAAAGTTTCATTACACTCACTTTATTTTTGTTTGTTTATAAAAAAAATGTTTTGCTGCCCAAATAGTGCTTGGAAAGGCCTTACATGTTGGTCTTGCCGGAAGCTCTGCTTTGAACGCACGTCTTGTATCGCCAACGTATCTCGGATTTCTAGGCTCCTTGGGGTATATGGATAAAATTAAGGTAGGCTCGCAGTCATGGCAGTGCAAGCATTTGAGATAGCGGCAGATTAAAAATACCAGTGTTGAGGAGATAAGAAAAACACTTCCCTTTCTAACAGAAATGTGGCACAGTGTAACGAAGACATAAATATAGTAGAGTTGGTAGGTGTTGTCGATTCAAGAGAAGGGACGACATTAGCTGCCAACACTCACGACCGGCCTATCCGAAGCTTCAGATGACGAAAGAAAAGCAGAAGCGCCAAGTTCTAGTCAGCCTTCAATGCTGCTACAACGGTCAATTGATGCCTCGATGTGGGTAAAATGCAGATATAGTAAATACCTTTTGTATATTGACTTCGCTGCAGAGAGGCTCAACTGTACTCTTGTTGTTGGAAAGTCATTGGATTTGAAAGAGATACCAGTAACAAGGGTAAATGCCCACATTTGCTTTTTGTTCTTCTCAGTCAGAGTTTTGTAACTGCACGTAACACGAACCGGCCAACCTAGCTTCTCTAAATTCCTTCATCTTGCTAGCTACAAGATTGGTTTAATGTGCCGTCTTTTGCCAGAGTAACGCTGGCTCTCGGTTGGACGTGACTTTACATTGTATCGATCACAAACCACTTTGGCCTGACTGGATTTATGACAAAGCTCTTCGTTTCACTTACGTTTATAGGCATAAATTCTCGTGTCACACCAAGATATTGTACCTAGAAGTTGGCAAGAGATGATATCATACCCTTACGCCATGCGAAAGCATCATTGGCAATCTAAGAAACCCCCAAAGTGTTTGGTAGGTCTAACCCCTCTCCCTCCTCCAACCTCTGTTCAACCCTGGTGGTGGCTTGGCACTTCCCCCCTCTCCCCCAAGTGCACTGTCCCTGGTTTTTCTGACGGCAACACATGCAAGCATGGCACGCTGGGTTGCACGTTCTGACAGCGTCCGGCACTCCCTCAAGTCCCGCATGTGAACGTCGCACGGCCACTGCACTAACGCCGCCAAGCTCCCACGATGTCCGTCTCGTCCTTCTTTTGAACGTTTCGGCGTACTGACCCGTGGCCGTGTCGGCTCTCTTGACTCGCAGTGGCTGCAACCCTGGTGAGAAAGCGGCCCTCACTTTCCTCCTCGCTGCATATCCTCAAGGTCAGGTGACCATCTCTCGGATTTTAGGTCGGCCCAAGTTGGGCCGACGTCGATGGGAGATACATTCCGGTTGCTTCTCATCACCCCCTCGTAGTGGTACAGTGGAAGACGAAAGCGTTAGAACGACGCGAGGATAGACATCATTGCACGAATCTGTGCAGCCGTCTGGAAGCCAGAAAGGAACACACCTCCAGGCGAGGCACCGGGTGGAAGCCTCCAGCACCATCTGCGAGAACTCTTAGAAGCAGAACGCCTGGACGTGGCGGGCATTTATTACGGGTTTGGTCGCAATGACTGCAGTCCACGCAGTCCGAGTGGTTCCCCGTGACTAGAGCAGCAGTCCACACTGTCACGGTGCCCTGCACCGCATTGCGAAGATTTTGCAACGCTCGAAGAGTGGAAAGTCGGGAAAGATCGGCTCAAACGGGTCAGTGCCGCAACTTGAGAGTGTATGCTGGAGTGGAGTCGCGGAGTCTGGCTTGGAACTGTTGGTCCACTTCGAGGGAGTATGTTGCTTCTTGGAATATGCTGCTCGTAGAGGCCTGCGACAGGAAGTAGAAAAGATCTAATAAAGACCGACAACTGCTATATCACGTCCCAATCACGATGCCGAAGGTCGATCTAAAAAGCCTCTGATGCAGCGAGCCAAGATTTTTCTCAAAAGGATGTTTCAATGGTTCCTGTCAGTGTCGGGTTTCGTCGCACGAACGCCCTACCGTTTTAGACTACCCATTTGGCATCAATTAAAATCTCGTTACAAAAGGCAAGCGTCATGCTTAAAAGCTTAGCCACATGAATGTGACCACCAAGATACACACTCAATGATATTTTCTAACTCACCCAGTTGAAACTCAAATGTTTAGCAATCGTGCGACAATGTAGGGATACGAGATGTCCCGGACTCCCTATTATAGCTTGCAATTTCATACTACACCTAACTGTACACAACATATTTGAAAAGCGTCCGAGAGAATCTATGTGTAGGTTGGAGCAAACATTGTCCTAGAGACATTTTTATTACGCGGGTGCATAGCGCTCTTCGTGCACAACCATATCATTAAAAAATGGCCGGACTGTTCTGGGGTAGCCAAGACGGCACCCCCATCTCTCTCTCTCTCGAATCACTCACTCGTTTTACTATGTGTGCCATGCATCTACAGTAGGCTTTTCTATGCATCCTAGTCCTGGCACTCTAAAGAAAAGAGAAGAAAAAAAAATTACCAGGAGATGTCTGCCTTACCAGAATAAAGCCTTGACTCTCGAAGAGCTTCCGACTGACTGTGTTACTTAGCTTGATCTTGGCTGTGAAGAGCCCCACACGAAGCACTTCAATTCCTGCAAAGGTTGGTGTTGTTTAGCGACCTGCCGTGACGACGTCTGCACATGGACCTCGAAGGATGCTACGAGCCATCAAAGCCAATTCAATGCCGCCGCAAATGTCGCGTGACTTTCAGGAGGGACGCAGCGACGTGCATATTCACGCGATGCATCCACAGCATTGAGATGGGCAGGGATGGCTCGTCAAGTCCAGTGCGGTTCGTTGTGAGGTAAAGCGGAGCATCAAGTCGACGGAAATGTCCAACGTACCGTATCGCATCATCAAATGGAGGACCTCCTTTCCTCTGCCTTTCCCGCGATTCGAAGGTTCTGCGATTCAAAGCCACCACATGAGCTTTCCTGCAATAACTGCTCAAACGCACCGTTCCTCTTTTTTTTTTTTTTTCGGTTTTCAAATGCATTTTTTTTATCCAGGCCATACATAATCGTGGGTACACGAATGGCGGAAATTCTAGAATTCGGAACAAAAAGTACATAGTGCGACACAGTTAGCGTAAACAACTGTCTGCCATATTTATCTTCTTCGAGAGCCGACGTAGCTACTAGTGTTGGAAAGTGCCGAATCAGGAAGTCCAGCGACGCGATGATTCACGACCAAGATAAGGAAAAAGTATGCACTAACCCGCAATCATGACTTCCAGCTCAGCCTCACGATTGTTGTCTTGATTGTTGAAGAACAGATTGACATCGCCGATCATCGCTCCTGGATTGCCACAATAGGAGGCGTTGTTTTACAAATGATCAGAGTTGCCGTCTTTTTAGAGGACAGTGTAGCAGATATACTGTTGGCAATCGGATCAGCTGAACACGAAAAAACGAGAACACGGAAAAAGGAGTGGACAAACACACCGCTGTCTGTCCAGTGCTTTGTCCACAAGATCAAACAGTAGTGTGTTTGTCCAGTACTTTTCTCGCGTTTAGCTGACCCAATTGCCGACAGTACATACTAACTAGCTCAAATAAAACCCGTAACTTAGCAAATTTAGTTTGTTTTAGCATGCAATCATATATAAAAGCAAACTCGCTTCCTTTTATTCAGTGCTTCAGTTCAATCATCAACAAATGTTATCTCGTGGCGCCTACATACTACCAAAATATACGAAAAATTTAAGTCTCATTGTAGTTTGCAAGAGGTTGCTGTAGCCAAGCATAAACTGCTAACTTTAATGCTTTCATCATTAAAAGTGTCGTCCTAATTAAAAACACACTACGGTAGAAAGAAAAGTACAGCAAACGAGCGCTCACTCACAACTGAAGGTTTCTTTTCACAAACCGTGAACAGAAAGCATCGCACCTAGTCCACTCGTGAACAAAGGAGCAGAACACTCCCATTGCCAAACACACAAAGTGTTGCGGAAAAAAAACACAGTAATAATGTGTAATAAATTGACAGTAGGAGCTTTCTGCTCCTTGATGCGGGATTTAGGTTGCGCATGAGCGGACTGGGTGCAATGCTTCCTGTTCACGGTTTGCAAAAAGAAACCTTCAGTTGAGGGTGAGCACTCGTCTGTGGTACTTGTCTTTCTTGTGTCCGTGTTTTTGTGCGCTCCGTTTTTATTTGTAAATCAGTACCAACTGGCCCAGTTCTTGACATTTCTCTGTCATCCTAAACATCGTTTGATCACACAGCTGTCATTTGGCGGGCATGAAAGCCGTTTGACTGAAATTAATGCCGTACCTAGAGGGGATAAATTCGCCTACCTACTTCGTCACTGGATTCCTCGTACTGCTTTCTGTCGAGGACAATGAATGTGCACTCTGCAAGAAACAAGTCCCGACGCTCAGTGCATAATAAAGGTGCCGAAGGCCAGTCGGAACAAACGCATCTGGCATTTATTTTTGACAGCCTTCGAGATAACACAAAAATATATTTCACTGAGCTAAAATTCATGTTGTTGTTCTTATACTTTAAGCACAGAATAGTATACAACATACAAAAAAATAAAAGACCAACTGTAATTTTCTTTATTGTGCTATCACTATTAAGTGAACGAGCCTTTTGTAAAAATAAGTACCATTGCCAGATTACCAGAAACAATCTTAGCTCAGACTGTGAAAAAGAAAGCCCTGCCAAAGCTAGCACATAGGAGGAATGGCACGTGACATTGAGTCTCAAGTGCTCGCATGCCCCAAACTTGGCAGGTTTCCTTTCAGTCTTAACTAAGACGCTCTTTCTAGCAAGCTGCATGGCCTGCACTACAGCTAAACTGCAACCACAGTTTAATGGGGAAGTGCAATGATATTTAGTTTTGATATGTATTAAGCAATGATATTTAATGATATTTAATGCAATGATATTTACATGATAGACCATGACATTAATGGGACCTCAAATATACTCGCACGTAAGGATAACTGCAAGCTTTTTCTTTCAACCTGTCCCCCGCAAAATTTCCTAAGTAGCTCGGAGGTTGCAGTGTTGCCATGGTCCCCGCACTGACGATATTTGAATGCGGCTTATATACTGGACCCAAGCATTGCGTGACCACTCTATGTGGATTTGATAGTCTATGTGGATTTCAGCGTGCAAGGGGACAAATTTTATTGCCTCCTATGCATCTGTGGAACGCCACCTCATCACCAGACTAGTAACTGCAGGGATAAAAATCGGTTTTCCATAAATGCCCTACACATACACGACTAGTAAAAGTTACACGTTTCTCTTCCTCCTGATGGCTCTACTTAAAGGGGCCCCCCTAATGACATTTGAGCCTCTGACCTATTTATATTACCTCATAAGTGGTTTGGGCTACTTAGGGAACAAGTAGTAGCCACGAAATATTAGCGCATCATATTCTAATTTGATCGGGCAGAAACCTTTCAACGTCCGATGACGACACATTGTGTTGAAAATGAGCGACCGGTGTCGTCACCAGTAAGCATTTTGTGATTGGCAGTCAGCAAGAGCTGTCAGAATATTTTTTATGCAGGCTAAATAATGTGTATCGCTCTGTAAACGATCATTATTCTTTTAAGGCGAAAGCCTTATATGTCCCATTATGCAAAAAGGCAGCGTTGGCGTTGTGCTTGAAAGATGGCCATAAAAATATGTCATCAAGCACGCGCCGCTCAAGGTCAAGGTGGACTCGCCTCAGAAACAAAACACACAGAAAAGCACAGCAACGCAGATGCTTCATCACAAAAGGCGGCGGGGGCGCTCAAGGTGAAAGCGGACGCGCCTCAGAAATAAAACGCAAAGAAAAGCACACAAATGCAGATGCTTTGTCACGGAAGCCATAAGGCCGGCAGGGCGCCGCACCTGCGCATTGAGGGAGCGTGAGGTCACCGCCAGAGCGCCATGTGAAAAAGAAACACGTGGCACATTGCTTGTAGGAATACACTGTGTGTATTCCTACAAGGCACTTAAGACTGCTTACACTTAACACGCCAGACACTTAAAGGTGCCCTGCAATCATAATTAAGCGTCTACCTTTTTTGCGGTTTCCACGTCTCTTGGGGTTCGGGCAAGCCAGCGGGCACGGAGAGAGTCACTAAATATCAGTGCGTCATATTTTAACCGGACGACGCGGAAACCTCCTCCACCGACGGGGCGACCCGCGGTACCGAAAGCGCGCGTAATGTGACGTCTTAGGTCCTGGGCTTACTACTGGTCAGAGCCGCTAAAAGCTTCTTTTAGTCGAAATACAAAATATAAGTGGCGCGAACCGTTTCAATTATTTATAAAAGTAGTTTTTGTTCAGTATTTGAGATCAGAAAAGAAACAAATGCAGTTTATAAAGTACGGAAACAAGAAATGATCCGTCGACATACCCGCCACCAATCGGTGGAAAAGGCGGCGCCTACTAGAAAGGAGTAGTGGGATCAGGCGCCGACACGGAAAGGTCCCGGATGTACGCGGCGGCGCTGCGGCCGTAGGGACCGAAGGACCCGGCCGGCTCTGAGCGTTCCCAAGGCCTTCGGTGAGCAGCTTTGTCTTGCGGTTTGGCCGCTTTCGCGGTATGGCAGCGCGAAGTGGCTCCCATTCTGAACTGATCTTTACCCCGTGTTTGCTGTCGTTTGTGGCCAATGAAGTGTCATGCCGAATTTGTGTTTAATCGCGCAGCAAATGCAATGAGAGCCGCTCTAGCTGCCCGCTACATACAGCCTATCCAGAACACGCTTTAGTGGCGCCCTCTCGCGCCGTCGACACGGAGTACGGCAGCCGTGAGCGCTCGCTCAGCTCACCACCCTCGTCTAGTTCACGGCCACTCAAGCAACCAAGGACGTCATGAAGGAGGTTATTTTTTGCTTGTTTTTGTAATTTTAATTTGCCTATAACTTCTAAAATAAATCGAAATTCGAGAAAAGAAAAGTGTCATTAAGTTACTACGTTCAGTGCGCTCAGGTTTGGTGCAAATTAAAAATTAGTAAAAAAGCCATTGCAGGGCTCCTTTAAGACTGCTTAAGTGTAGGAATGCTTTCACATTCCTACACGTAAGCAGTCTTAAGTGTCTGGCGTGTTTTTTTTATTGAAGGAGAAAGATGAAAAATAGAGAAACTTATTAAAATGTGCAGTAACAAGGAAAAAAAAAAAAAACAAGACATGCCCGCCTCTCAGCAGCGGGAACCAGCCGGAGCACATGCGCACTAGCGCTGCTAGCGCAATGAGCTGATTGAGCGCTGCCCGTCGTGCCGCCGATTCCCGATGGGGATCGTCCCATCGGGAATCGGTGCGTCGGTCTAAAGGGGTGTCCAAACAGGACACTTCGAAACGCAAGAGGCGACACTTCTCCGCCATACGAAGTAAAAGTTGAAGTCCTGCAGTCCGTCTTCTGTTTGGACATGTACCACAACATCCTCTAAATCTGTGAGGTTGGTGCTCGTCAGACTTGACGTCACATGTCACCTGCCAATGCCCGTTGCCTGTCCATCTGTTGTGCCATGCGGCTGCGCCTTTGTATCCTTCCCTTTCCCGCTTTTGGTACTTGGAAGAGCAGCGGAGGCCTTGAGCGATCAACTGACAGCCAACAGAGCGTGTGATGTCCGGACCCACGTGACGAATGTGCCATAGGCCTCCGTGAAGGACATGAGCGGACCTTGGCGGAGGGAAGCTTTTCCCCGGCAAAAAGAAATGGACGGAAGTGGAGCACCGCACTTCACACAGTAAAACGCTCAGGCATTCTTGAATGCCTGAAGGCATTCAGAATGCCTCGGGGCATTCTGCCCTGAATAGCTGTCCCTTTGGACAGCCCTTAATCGCAGCGAGTGCATGGCACTTATTTCTGCGATTTGAATCTGCCGTGTGTCGTGTGCTGTTCTCGCCGTTCAGTATGGTGCCTCCGTGCTTGTGCGTTGGTGTGCCAAACATCCGTGCGCTCAATTGGGCGAGTCTGTACGTGGACGGCTCTACGCGCTGCTTCGAGAAGCTTCGCAGGCCTAGTGAGCTGGATGCGATTCACAGGTTGCCAGCCAAAGCTTGAAGCCCGATGACGAACCAAAGGTAGAGTTATTTAGAATTTGGGACGACCTAGTGTATGAGCTATGTACAATCATGCACTAGTCGTATCTTGCCGGCAGCCATTCCCGCTCGAAACAATAAATGCCAAATGTAGAAGCGGTGAGCAATGAAAACAAAATTGAAGCCCAAAATGTTTCTTTGGAGTGAGCTGCAATTTCGAACGTGTAAACGGCGTAATTTAGGGAATGGGAAAGGCCACTACGAAATGCGAGGGCATCAAATCCGTCGAAGCCGGTCGGCAGATGCTTTAACAGACGCAACATTGTAACCTATTCCCTTTTTTTTTTTTCGCTGACTTTTGCGTGTCATTTGGTTGAAAATAAATGCTTGTTTGCACTTATCCCCAGCATTTGCTTTTTGTTTTTCTTTCAAACCTATGGAGGTGTGAATTCCTGCCCAGAGTTGCCGCTTTGATCCCACCGCACTGGATTCTATGAAAAGGCACGGCAAAGTGGACGACATACATCATTCTACGCTGGCGCGCGTTGGGTTTGCCGACACCGAAGTATAAACAGCCCAGGTCCATTGGTAACGCCGATTGTGTTCGGAGCCTGAACTTAAGACGATACAAGGGGCTTTAACGACGAGGTCGACGACGCGCACGTGTTTGGCGCGGCAGTTACGAGCCCCACCAGCAGCCAATTAGCCAGCCACTTCACTCCAACCCTCTAATCATCGAATTTTCCCGACTGTGTCACGGAGCAAAAATGGTTCGCTTCTTTTTGTGATATTAATTTGCTAATAAATCCCAACATATTTCGAATTTCTAGAAAAATTTTTTTCCTCCGTTTTCCCATGTTCCACGAGGTCCGGTTCACCGCAAATTTCAAAACAGTTAAAAAAATCGTCAGAATCGTCGCCCTTAACCCCTTAAGTGCAAAATTTTTTTTCCAAAAGTAACCTAAAAGTGTTATATTTTTTGTTTAGATTTGAATTATTCTTTTAGTATTACACATAAAATATTGAAAAGTTTATTACGCAAAAATCAGCGGAGGCGAAAAAATATTTGCCAATTAAAACGAGTGTTGCCATCTATGATCAGCGCGCCAAGAAATTACCTCGGACGAGCCTAGCTTCGTCCGTGGAATTGAGGGCTACCGAAAAGAACACTGGACGAGCTGAGCTCGTCCACGGCACTTAAAGGTCGGAGTACGGTCCTGGAATATCAGCAGGAAAGATAATCCTCTTAGCGTCCCCTTTCCTAAACTGCCAAGGCCCGCTTCCAGACGGAGTAATTTCACCCAGCAACTTGACGTTGGCAACACCAGCAACACCGGTCGTCCAGCGTTCACACGCAGCAACCGAATTGCTAAGACTTGTATCATCATCATTCACTTTGAATTTTTTTGTACTATTTAGACGCCTAGCTGCCGCTAAAACATGTTTTTATATCTTTGAATGTCGTTGAGAATACTAACTCATCTTTCTGAAAAGGTTTATTTCCAAAAACGATCGATTTCAAACCAGAACCAAGTCTTTAGCTGTCATCATCACCACCACGGGGGTGTCGCGTGAGAACATCGCGTCCCTGATTGGCTGCTGCCGCTTCAAACGGCTCCGAGTTGCTCGTCCGTTTCAAGCCGGACCCGATCTCAGCAATTCGTGTCGATCTAGGGAAAGCTAGGGAACAACCCGTTAGCAACCTCAAAATTGCTGGAAAAGTTGCCCCGTCTGAAGCGGGCCTAAGGAATTAAAATGGAAATTTGGGCTAGTTGCTTCATTCTCACATTCAAAGTGCCAAAACTACACAAAGACAAAAAGAATGGGAACGAACAGGGCACTCGCAACTAACATATATTGAAAACCCATTTCTTATGTACTTGCAGCAAAATACGTAGTCACTCCTTCGACCGGTGCAGCCCCTTTCGTAAGAAAGCGTACTCTTTCGCCAATAATAACGCAGATGTGTCACCAATACAGTCTATGCTTCCTTTAAAGGGCAACTCCGCTCAATTCCGAAAAATTTAGGCTTACATGTGATTCCATTTCTACAAAGCACTACTAAACAGCTCTACGTCTTCGGATTCGCGAAATGTGGAATATTATTTGTGTAATCTTAATTTAAACATCAGCTGATACCGAAACCGAAACTTCGGTTGCGTCAGGCAACATCGGTCTCGTGTCGTCAGAGTCATGGCCACGTCACGTCGAACCACGTGGTCTTGTGACGTTCGTGGGGCGAGGTACAGGACACGCGACGCGGGCAGTTCGCTTCGCATGGCGTGGACGGTGATGGCCCGGGTGAGAGGGGAAGGAGAGAAGACGAAAGAGGAGAGGGGAGCGGAGAAACAGACTGCGATAAGCACGCAGGGCAGCGCAAACTAGCGCATCCGCGTTACGGTGATCACGTGGACGCCGTTGAGCCAACACCGGGAGGAGAAACTCATGACGTCATCGTTCAATTTCGCTCTGAGAAGTAAAAACAAACAAAACGTGAGAATGACGTAGTCATGCCTCTGACGTAGTGGCTCAACGTTGGCCGCTCCAACTCCGTCGCATTGACTGCGCTGACGATTGCGCCTCACGTCGCACGCTAGAGTTGGCAGATTTCGGCGACTTGGCTCGTTTGAAAGTTTGCTGGCCAGTTTATTAAATATATAGACGGAATTAGATCGTAATATTTGACATGGGGTCTTCCTATACGATACTGAAGAGGGCTGCATAGTTTTCTAAATATAAAAAATGAAGCGGAGTTGCTTTTAAAGTTTAAATGCCTCGTGTAGCTCCTTAGAAATCCGATCAGAATACCTAGCCAAAATTCTCGCGTCACCAAATGACTGCTGTAAAGTGTAGCAAGGCGCCCCGATGAGGTATTCGGTGTAGCCGCCGCATGTCCGCATGCGCGATCGTTAAAACGTCTGCCCGTCTGGCCAATGTATGACTTTCCGCACGATAAGGTAATTCCATATACCACTCCCGTGGCGGATTTTGCGAACCTGTTGCGATGTTTCGTGTCACAAATATCTGTGGACATCTGGGGATTGTTGATTTGGCGGCACAGTCACGATAGCTTATTAGGCGTGAAAAAGACGACAAGCACATCGTACCATTCAGCAACTTTTGAGGTTTTTGGTTAGTGAGTGCGCATATGGGCAGCCTTCGTGTGCATACAAGGCTGCCTCTGTGTGCCTTTGATCTTTTTATTAGGCTTTCCACCACCTCCGCCTGAGTGCTCTGGGGGGTAGCCCACTTTCTGTGACAGCGTTACCCATTTCCTGAAGCTCTCTCAGCGCCATGTGCGCGAGACGTTCTAATTAATGCCTCGAAGCACATAGAGGCAATGCCTCTTTGAACTATTTTAGAGCTGAGTGGGAGAATTCACTTTTAATGCGAAAGCACTAACTGTCCCATGGAGCGAACCCCATGGAGACGGCAATAGCAGTGGGACCACGGCTAAACGGCTCCCAAAAGCATGCTGCGCAGGCACGTTACGCCAATCACGTGGACACCGCTAAGTGATATGAGAAACGTTGCTGACGTGACCCATTATACACTTGCTCAGAGAAGTAATAACAAGCAAAAGGGGCAATGGTGATGATGTTTAGCTCAATGCTGGCTACGCTCAGGCCGTAGCCTTGACTGCGCCGTTGGTTGTGCTGGTTGCACCTCACCTGCCCATCGGCCAGAGACTTCGCAAATTTGCGAATTGCAAAGTTTGCCGACCGCTTTAAGAAACATTTAGACAGAACTAGGTCGTAATATCTGATGTATGGTCTTCCTAGGTGATTCTGAAGAAAGCGGAGTTGCCCTTTAACCGGCACCGGCGCAAGGAGCCGCTTTGTCAGCCGTCATGCCGCATGTCTGCCTCAAGCCACCGTGATGGGTGACAGAGCTGGCATGCTACAAATAACATTTTGCGTCACCTTGCAGCAGTCCTTGTTATCTCGTAAGCGAGCAAAAGAAAAAATGAAAAAGACTGCGAACACGGAAGGAACCGCATGCGCAAAGCGCGAGTCTTGAGAGCGGCAGCGTCAGAAGGCGCAGCCAGTCTTTTCGACTGGCGCTCCCGTGCCCCGCAAACTTTTGCTGCCGACTGCACGTCGGCCCTTAACGTTCAAGAACCATCTGTCAACGCCACGCACACACTAATGCGCCGTCCCGAAACTCTAAAGCGGTAAAAATTAAAAAAAAAGGGCACGTTTCGCGAGTCAAACGCAAAGAGGTATCATTACTGTCGTCGTCTTCCAACCACGACTTCTGCATGGCATACTCGTCGGCCAGCGACAGGGGCTCCGAGGCGGTCATCTCCTGTAGGTGAGGGTCCTTCATCCACTCGTGGTACCTGGACATGGAGAACGACAGCACTGTTTGACAGGTCACGCCACAGGACAGCGACTCGAGTGTCGGTCCCTCAGAGGCACTGACCTCTCGACATGCTTCTCTTGGTAAGGCACCAGCACTAGGTGCTCGGACCAGACCTCGGTCTTGGCATTCGTGCGCATCGTTTTCTTCTCAGGCGGTCGCTTTCGTTTCGTTACAACACGGGTAAACAAATTTTTGCACCATCTGCCTTGCCTGGAAAACAACGGGTTTACGCAGTTTACGGGGCTGCTTTGGGGTTTCGGCAGTTTCGGTACCATTCGGTACTTTCCTTGCTTTCCTGACGTCCTTACGGAAGCGGAACTGGGAGATGCAGAGGAAGCGAAATCTCGCCCACTTTGCAAACTTTAACTTAATCTTTTATTTGAATGTTTTTTTGTGTTATATATACGTGTGAGAGGTGTGATACATATTTTGTGTGACCAAAACCAACCTCCACTTTAAATTATTCTGGGAAGTTAGTTACGGTTTCACTTTGAACTCTGAACTCGACATGTGCCTACCACTGATCTAGATCAGTGATGCCTACCTCATAATTAGAGTTCCGTGTTTTCGGAGTTTATCCTTGTTCAAAATCGGGGCTTTTTTTCTGGGTTTATTATTTTTGTCGAATTGGGTGTTTTTCGCTGTTTATTTTTAGTGCTAGGCAAGACATCACCCGTGTCCTCTTTTTTTCGAGCGTCCATCGAACTTACGCCCGTGATTACGCTGTCCCAAAGAAAGAAGTCAACCTCAAGTTGACTACAGTTATGACGGCTTGCGAGCTCGTCTACTTTTGAGCATGCGCCCATGTGCTTTTGTCTACCACCGACCTCAACAATGACAGCGCGCGAGTTCCCCTGTGCGTTCTCTACGCTGAGCTTTGATCGGTGGCATCTCCTTGGGCTCCGAAGCGCCAAAGACGTATTTGTGAAACTACTTGCCCCACCGTAAAGCCAGATAGAACATAAGAAAGATAGTGCGAGGGAGAAAAGGGCGCTGACAGAAAACCCGTTGTGGAAAGGAGGTCGCTCCCACTTCACTTAAAATAGAAATAATAAAAAGACGAAGTATACTTTCAGACAATCACACTCTTTCAAAAAGACTGCGGGGATGTCTGTGGAAGTCCTTCGTGTGTTTATTGTTTATATTTTAAGGATCATAATCACAACACGCTCGCCTTAACCTATCCACATAGAGCTTCCCTGGTTTCCGCCCTTTTTCCCCTCAAATTTGTTTTCTCAGGCCTCAGAATTTTCCTATTCAAGGGCAGCTCCCATTCGGGGTTTTTCGAGTTTTCCCGATTCCAAGAAAACCACATCGAAGGTTATTCATCGGGGTTTATCGGTATTTACCAAAAGCATGAAAGAATACGCATCACCGAACGCTCATTCTCCGCCCAAATGTAGCGCTAGCGATTCAAACCAAATGCCAAAGTTTCAGCACTATCCGTTATCTTATTCAAAAGTTAACTCGTTTTCTGAAAACTTTCATGAGAAAATGTGGCTCACTTTTGCCCGTTTCTCGGTAGATGGCGTCGTAGAGCTCCATGTATTTGAGAGCTCTGTCGGCTGCCATTTTTCCACTGAAAATTTAAGAAAATTACGTATAACTTTTGAATAAAATAACAGCTAGTGCTGAAACTTTTGCATCTGGTTCAGACCGCTAGCACTACATTTAGGCAAAGATGGAGTGTTTGGTGATGCATAGTTTATTTTTGCAGTGAAAATAACCCTCAATTTTTTAGGGGGACACCTTGTACACAAAGTGGAAGCTCTTTGTGATGTCATATTATTTACCCCATTCGAAAACACAGCTCTTTTCTAAAAAGACGCTTGGACATTATTTTTTTTTTTCAGAGAAAATTTATTTAGGAACACACGTGTTTTATTTAAACACTAAAACAATGTTTTTGGGGCTAGACATAGTCCCAAGCCAGTCACATGACCCAGAGGGAATTGGACCACCCTGAGGTCAATGAAAGAGGATAAACAATAGATGCCATAAAAAAATAGACAAAAAATACTCATATTGGACAACAAAAAAACTATTTGAGTTACGAAAAGCTAAACCTGGACAGCGTCTATACCCGTTTTCACCTCAAGAAAAAGGATGTTTTGCTCAATGTTCATACGTAGCAGCGAGTGGTTCTTACAAGATTTGGCTGTTGGAGGCAGAAGCGTGCTTTTGTCGTTTGAAATGTGTACTTTTTGATAAGGTAACATATATCTAATCTAAAAGCACCCAGAATGAGGTAAATGTAGTAATGCTCCGCGAGCAGCCGGACTTTTTTACTGCTGTTCTTGAGGTGAAAACGAGTATAGACAAGATTCAGTTTGTCTGTTGCTTTTCTGATTAGCCTATTACAATTCAAATTAACCAATCAGTCAATCACTTTCATTTATGGCCTTGCAGCCAACGGAGCAAGGCCATATTTTGGGGCTCGTCCCAAAATTGTCAGCAGGATAACCATCGAAGTATGCAAAAGCAAACTGCATATAAAAAGCAATGTATGCTGTCTAATAAAAGAATAAACAAATACAAAGCAAAACACAAAATCCCATACACACAACTTTGACAAAATCAAATTATGCAAAACAAAACTTGTAGACAGCAACTTCTAACAGCAACTATACAAAAATCAAATAAATGTAAAAGGAGAGGAAATAATATGAAATGAAAATTATGCGAAACAAGTTGCATACTATCATCAATATATGAAAAACAAATAAATAACACTGATGTGCAGATTGGTGCACTGATCACTGTGTTTTATCTGAAACCACATTATTTTTCTCACAAAAAGAAAGATTTTAGTTCATTTGCTATTTCACGTACGCTTAGGAAAGTATCCAATTTCTAAGATCCGAAGCACCAATGAATTTCGCACAGTTGACATGAGGTGTTCAACAAAGCTTGTTGAGCATGGTTCAAAGAAATGTGAAGGGTCGGTCATCTGTACAAAAAGAACTATATATTTAAAATTTCACAAACAAGAGTTCAAAATGGGCCCCCATTTCAAAACACATGTGGAAGGAAAAGATAAAAGCTTATTGATCTCCCAAACATAGTCAAACTAAACCAAGGTGGCAACTCAACCCCAAGGATCAAATGTAGAGCTTTGCACGCGAAGGCTACGTGCTCTCCTGATCTTCACGACAGGATCGGGCATAGACTTAGGGTAATCCTCCAGCGGACCTAAACCCGGAAGCCCGGCAGAATGGCGCTGTGCTGGACGTTTCAAAGGGCTGCAATCACTTCTCCCGGCATCGCAGCTTCTCCTTCTGGACAAGAAGGCTTCGACAAAAGATGGCCTCCTCTTGACACGGCTGCTTTGTTTCAACGAATTGTCCTTCAACAAACTGTTCCCCGACACTCTCTTTGCCGTCTGTTCGTTTTCCTTGCCGACTCCAAGCACACGCTCAAGTGCACGTCTCAGAGACGACCTTCGCCTCAAAAGACCTTTGCTCTTTGGCGGTGGCGACGTCTGGGTGCTTTGAGTCACCTTCCGAGGGCTTTCAGGCACAGAATTCGGATGCAGTGGCTGCAGTGACGACTGGATGCCTCGAAAAACACGGGTAGATGGAGCATGGAGCTGGTTGCTGTATGGTTGGATGTCTTGAGACAAGAGAGCTTGTTTAGAGTGCACAATCGTAGGAACTTGCAAAGCCGCGGGGGATGTTTTCAAGCACCGGATGGGTGACCGGAACGCAACGGCGGACAGTGACCCTTGCCTGTCGTCGAACTGGCGTCGAAGCAGCGGGAAGGTGGGCCTTGCTGGTTGAGGCTTTCATAGCAGACCTCACTGACGTCTGGTCGAAGCACGGCCGTGCTACAAAAGGTTGTCCGTGCCGGACGCGGTGCGTTTCGTCGCTGGGATGGCTGAGATTCGCCACCGCTGGAGCCTTGGAGGGGCCGGAACTGGCGGACAGCTCCACCCTCGCCTTCTTCGCCTTCGGAAGGTCCTCCGCGGGGGCGGCGGAAACCGCCGCGTCAGCCGAGACCGCTTCCCGGTATGACCCGCTCCTGCGCAGTCGTCGCTGTTGGACTTCGACGGTCTCGGCAGCGGTCTCGTTGGGCCTGGGCGAGCCCAGCTTGCGCGGGGACTTGATTCGACGCCGCGTTAGGGCCGGCTGGAACGTAAGCAGTCGCTTGCTTTCGGAATAACCCCAGCGCTTGGCCGGCCGATCGGGCGACTGGTCCACAATGGACGTGAGGCTGCCTTCGCGGTGGCCGCGCATTAGGTTCGTCACGAGGACGCGGCGACGTAGGTCATACCGGGGGGCGTACTTCGAGGAGGCGGGATGCCGAAGCGCGTCTGGCGCAGACCTGCGGCTCGGAGCACTCATTGGAAGGTCTGAAGTGGTTGTGCCGTTGTGCTCGCTTGAAATGCAGCACACGCGGTGCTTGCTTGGAGCTGGCTTGGAGACCGTTGAAACTTGAAAAGTACCGCCGTAGTAGGGGTGGGGCCAGTGGGGCTCGCGCCAGGCACTTGTCCTGCTTGTCCGCTCGCAAACCGGTTTCGAGCTTACTGGGCTTGCCTCGACCTTCGGACGCGGAGCGCGTGGGGGACGGGGGAGTCAGAGATGCAACTACTGTTGGGCTGGGCTGCGCGGCGGCGCTTGTCGGAGCTTCTACTGCATAGTTTGGTCTTTCGGTTCACTGGTTGGGCGAACCGTCGACCTCGACCCCTCGACCTCTTTGCTTTTGGCGCTTTTGAGAAAGTTCGAAAAAATGTGACCTTTTGTTCAGTGTTAGCAGATGTACAGCGTGTTCCCCCAAAATGGCCTTAATTAGCGATTTGGCGTATCAAATTGTAACTTTTGCAAAGACGTCTTTTACTGGTTAATTTTACTAAAATTTCAATTTTCTACCCCCAATAGAACTAAAATTATAATTAAAAACTTTTTATTTTGCGCTGGATGAATGGATGGATGGATGAATACGGCTGAGCCCTTTGGATTGGGTGGTAGCTTACGCCACCTAGCCAACTTGTCTTACCATTTAAGCTTATAATATTTAAATGTGAAAACTATATACACTCCGCACTGAACAGAAAGTGAGGCTATAAAACCCCCTTGCCATCAGTTAATAAGAAAATACCTAGTTTTCTCGTGCTTTCTGCCACCATTCACTTAATCTTTGCTTGGTAATCTCTACTGTCTTGTAATCCACTTTTCCTTCACTGTCTCTAAAACCCAATGACTTTATTAAATCTATGTTGTCTTCGGTAGGCATAGGGTGAAGCCCTTTACAGTAGAGTATCAAGTGCTCAGCCGTCTCGTCCACCTCTCCACGCTTGCCGGCGTTGGTGGCGCCATCTCTGAATAATCTAGGTAAGCATGGCCGTTGTTCGTTACACCTTTACGACAGCTGCCGCTCCATCATTAAAAAACAAACGAGAAAAAAATCAGTTCTTGAATTAAAACTTTATTTATTAAAGAACGTGTATGACGTTTTTGTAACCGATCTCTCTAATGAATAGATCATTTTATTTAGCGCTCTCAGGGTGGCGCCATTTTGTTAGACCGCAGCGCCCTCTCCACACATCCGGGAAACGCATCCGGCAAGTTCAGCAGGTTCGGCGGGGTAAAACGAGAGAGGGCACGCGCCCGACTCCACTAGCAGACGACAAACCAGGAGGCTGCCATTCTCCATCTTTGGGCTGTATACCAGCGGGCTGTACCGAACATCTAACTCTCGCTCGTGGCTGCCGTTATGAAGTGGTTCGCGTTCTTGGAATATTTATGGCTACTCCAAAATCAGCCTTTAGCGCTCTGTTGCTTTATTTCAGTAAATGATCAACTAGCGTATCTTCGTTTCGTTACTTCAATAGCGCATCCACTGCATCTATTGCGCCCAGAGAGCATGTTTTGATTTATTATTCTAGGCTTCCACTCATTGTCGCTAAAGGCCTACACCAGTATGAACTTCGTGTAGTAAAATAGCTACAGAAATCGGATTTACTTTTCGCCGAAGCAACCGGCCACTCTGACAGTTTTTTTTTTTTATTTGCACGCAGGTAACATTGCAATTAGACTCGGTTAGTCTTTTTATCGAGCATAGCATTACACGATAACTTGCATATCAAAATCCACGCATCTGCGCTTGAAATTTCCAAAATGACGCGATTTTAAACCGAGTTTGAATGTCAGCCGGATGTTAGGTACAGCCATAGAGATCAGTGGGTACAGCCCACTCCGTGGAGCAGACGACACGTGGGGTGAGAGGGCGAGGGCATTTTTTTTCTTTCCGCTCTCCCTAGTGGAACGGTCTATATTAGCTCCTCGAAGTTGCTTTTTATATTAAAATCTTTAAAATGTCAAAAAATAAGCCTGGGTCTTCACACCCGCCAAAAATCCTTGAGTAAAAATTGTCGACGATCAATGGGATTTATTCGATAGAAATGCGTTAGCATTGGGCGCATTAAGTAGAGACTTGGACTCATGACTAGAGTCACTACTTCGACTAAACGCGCTAGGCGCACTTCCAGTGCTTGTGACTAGATTTCACTTATCTATGCTGCCACTAGATGGCCATCTAGGGACACGAAAAATCAACCTTTTGCAGCGTTGCGGAGGCTGGGCGGCAGCGTGCTGGGCACACGTTTCCTGCTCGTTCGTCGTCATTCGCCGAGCCGTTTCATAAAATCTCGTGTAAACGATGAGAATTGCCTTCGAGAACACATGAAAATTTTTACGAAAGCGCAGCACCGCAGAAAAAAGGCACATCTCGTCGAACGCAAGTCTTGCTGGTCTCGCGGCATGATCAAATCTTCCATGGCACCCTGAAGTGCTGTGTCTGTGCCTTCGCACGCTTGGATATTTATCAAGAATCGACGCAGTGGCAATCATCGTGTATTCGGCTGTTCTGAGCCAAAGAGCATGCGGCCCTGGAACGTATTCATTACGCTTTTAACATGTGGAATGCAGTAAACACGCCGGAGGCAGATATTTTTGAGCGTGAAAATTTTAGCATGCGAGAACTGATCAGGCTTTTTTGATGGAATGTTTACTTTGTTTTTTACTTTTGTAACAATATAGCTAGGGAGACAACTTTCCACACATCAGTTTTTGCAATGTCGGAGATCTTTTTTTTTTTGTTATTAAACATTTAAACTTTAACTAGGTAGGCATGTTTTTGCATCAGTGCTGTTATCAAACATGTAAACTTTTTTTTTAGGCATGTTATTGTATTCTGTATTTTTGTGTTTTGTTTTTGCATGTATGCATTTTGGTGCACCCTGTTGTAGGCTGTTCAGGGGCACCACAAAAGTAATAAATAAATAAAGTTTTGAAGGTGTGTCGCGCGTAGATGTCTTCCGAATTGCCCAGCTGTTCTGACGAGTTGCTATCATTAAACAATTATGCACGAATAAACATGGCTATGTTCCAAATCTACTGGAATGGATCACACGACGGCGTAAATAGAGCAACGCTGTGGAGGAAGGTAGGTTTTCGAACACAAAAATATAAAACAGCGAGATCGAAATTGTTATGATGTTGTAGAAGAAGAGGACATCTGGGCGCGCGGAGATCAGTTTTCGGAACTGGGGGTAACCGACATGGCGGCCGTTCTTCTCTCGTTTATTTAATACTAGACCGTTTTTATAAAGCTTCATTTACTCAACCCATCACAACATAAGAGAAATTTTTTAAAACGCGGCCGATATGGTTGCATGCAATCTGTCGCCGCCGCCTCTTACTGCCTGGCTCCTCCCACTCCTGTGGGAGGAGCCAGGCAGTAAGAGGTCACCGAGAACAATAGATGGCCAAAGAGCAAACACATCTCGGTAGAGGGTGTACTCCGTTCCCCCCAAAGCTGACAGTAGAGTGGACACTGGCAAACATCTATCATTCGCCACGTGATCACGCTCCCGCCCATACCCGTTTGCAGAGAGTGGGGTCAGGTGATGAAAGGGAGGCAGCTGATTGGTCCGGCGAGCATATAGCACCCATTGAACTTCCAGCTTGAGAATAAACAGTCTAAGTAAGGCATCAAGATCTGAATCTGCACATGACTAGGAAAGCTTGAAAGTTTTTCACGACCCTTCTGGCTCTCTGGCCATTTGAGCGTTTGATTTGACAAAGCGGAATAGGAAATGTTACATTGCTCATGGCGACATTTTTTTCTTCGGTGCGAAAAGGCCGTCGAGATCAGAGGAAAATATCCGAGTTAAATATTTTCCCAAACTGATTTCAAGTTTCACCCTTGTGCCAAATTGTCATACCATACACAACATAATAATAATAATAAATAATAATAATCTTTATTTGGACCTCTTGAGTCGAGGGTGGGGGGGGCAAAAAGTGAACAAATTGTACATGATGAGGTGCCCCACCAACCTTGTACATTGCTCAGCAAGGAATGCTATAACAACAAGTAAATGCACCATCTTATCAATCAACAAAGTAGAGTTAACCATTTTGTTCTTAGCCCGAGACTGAGGCAGGAAAGAGGAAAGTTTCAAAATAGAAGAGAAATGAACAGTCGAGGACACGTCTCTAACACAGCTAAAGACATGTTTATTTGGTCACCCTCCTATATACACTCTACGAACTTCACCACAGAACCTTCTCGACCATCTCGACTTCCATAGCCCAAAGATAACAACAATTGTCGTTTGACAATTGTGGTGGAAAGAGATGAGACCTTTGTTATCTTTTGGCTTTGGAGGTCGAGGAGGGCGAGAAGGTTCTGTGCTGAAGTTCGTGGAGTGTATATAAGAGGGTGACCAAATAAACATGTCTTTAGCTGTGTTAGAGACGTGTCCTCGACTGTTCATTTCTCTTCTACTTTGAAACTTTCCCCTTTTCCTGCCTCAGTCTCGGGCTAAGAACAAAATGGTTAACATCCACCAGCTCGCCTGCGCACTCACTGCATTATAAAGTACAGTTGGCAACTAACTGCGAGACAAGTTTTATACATCGGAAAGTGAAACCCTATATGAACATAACTCGTAGGAGCACACATTTTAACAATTGTTTTAGATAGAGAGTGAACCTAAAGAAACATATCTAACAAAATATAAATTACTAGAAGCTTAATGTTCCACATGAAGCTAGAAGTTTTAAGGAAAATATTGATTAAAAAGAACATAGATACATGGATAAATGCAGTCACAACAGATGATTCAACAAGAAGGTACAAAATAGAACCAATATGCACAAAAAAAGTTGTCACATTACTATTTCAAAAATTATAGAAAGTAGTTTTTCATGGTATTCTTCAAGCTAAGAAGCAAAGTAGTATGTTTCATTTAACCCCTTAAGTGCCTTGGAGGCGTTCTGGTTAAAAAAGCCACGGACAAGCCCAGCTCGTCCACTGGTTTTTTCGGTAGCCCTCAATTCCATGAATGAGCTACGCTCGGTTGAGTGGTTTGCATGCAGATCATAGATGGCAGCACTCGTTTTAGTTGGCGTCTTGGTAACAGGACAAAAGAGCGCAAAAAAAAGACACAGGAGGGGAACACAAAAGACAAACACAGCGCTGACTCACGACCTCGTTTTCTTTTCTTCTTCAAGACATAAAGGCAATGAAGTGGAAAAAATGAGACGTTTCCAAACCCCTGTAACGCCGAATTAGAGCGCAGCTCTTGAGGAGGAGGAAGGAGAGGAGGAGGGGTACCCTCCTCCTCCTCTCCTGCTTGCCTCCCATTTAGCGAGAAATTTTCGCTAAATTTAGCAGGAAAATTTTTTTCTGCTAAATTTAGGCGGGAAAATTTTTCCGCTTAATTTAGTGAGGAATCTTTTCGCTAAATTTATAGGGAAAAGTTTTCCGCTAAATTTAGCGGGGAATTTTTCTGCTAGATTTAGCGGGAAAATTTCCCCACTAAATTTAGCAAAGCAACTTTTCCACTAAACTTAGCAGGGAATTTTTTCGCTAAATTTAGTGGTATATTTTTTCGGAAAAATTTAGCAGGGAAATTTTTTTGCTATATTTAGTGGGAAGGTTTACCCATAATGCAACACGCGGTGATGTCATCATGGGAAACGTCCCATAATGCACCGTGCGGTCACGCCGATGGCGACGACGCTCAAGCCGGAAACGGGTGCCTAAGAGCTGCGCTCTAATAGAAAGACTCATAGCAATACACTTCTTCAATCAGCCATTCAAAAAAAAAAAAAAGAAAATACTAAGTGTTACAGGTTATTTAACAAATTTAAAAATTGTAGGAACTAAACCCCAACTTATACACAAACGTTCCCGTTCAACGAATAAACCTGAACTCTTCAATAATAATTGGGGTTGTGTGGATATTTATACAGCATGTGGTTGGTCAGCCATTTCAAAGTTGCAACGAGTCACTCGCTGTAGATGAGCAATGTAGTCAGTGTAGTACAACCGCTAGCCTGGGGTCTTTAACGTGCACCACGCAGTAGTGATACACGAGCGCACGCCGGTACGCCTGAACTCTTCATTACACATCATAACTGACTCTGCACTAATGCAAACATCAGGACCGTGTAGACATATGTAATGCCTCATGAATTTTCCTAGTCAGTGTTTTGGGGTGTCTTGCCAATATTTCAATGTGTTTAAACAGAGATGTACAACCACATCTATTGGAATAAACGGCCAGGTGACCCGATGACATAGTCCTCAAAGACAAGAGAAAGTCCCCTAGCTCAAACATCTAGGCACCGACCTGTCTGTCCTATTTACAGCAATAAAACGGGTTTTTGTTCTTAACTCCAACTGTGCCTGCGATGGATTTGAAACAATGTTTGATTTCACACACCACACATGCACAGAATCGAGACAACTTAGACGGGGCCGAGAAGACTACAGGAACCTTATATTTATCCGCCACCTTCTTTTTTGCGCAGTTTTCTCCAGTTACCAGTATGCACCAACTAACCCAACTTCAAATTCTATTAGTTGGCATCTTTTTCTTTTTTTTTCGCTGCAGTTGGCAAGATAAATGGCAAGATACTCAGGCAACAGTCATTTAAAAATGGTGTAACTAGCCAACGGAGCACGCGGAACTTCATTGCGAAAAAGAAAATTGATCGCTGAAGAAAGCTAGAGTGACTCGGAAGAAGTTTATTTTTGTGCGTCAAGTGAAGACGATGACTTGATTAGTTGCTGAACTCAGCTCTTCAAGTGATCCCATCACGAATATGAGGACGATTAGGATGGTGGCGGCGATTCCACACAGTCTGCATCCTCAAATAATGTCTGTACCGTACTTAGAGTTTTCGCGTAAAAACATTGACAGGACTGCCCTAATTTACTGTTTTTCTTTACACTCAACCACAGAGGATGCAAGATGCTTAACATGTATGCGGAAACGCAAGATGCTTTGCACATGCGCACAACTGTGACAAGGTTCATGTGCACACAGATATACTGATTTTTGCAAAATAAACTTTTCAAATTTTATCTGTGGTAGTACTAGAGAAATAAAAACTCAGTAAAATAAAATATGGCATTTTCAGGACACTTAAAAAAAAAGTGCCACTTAAGGGGCAATTTAGCAATATTGGGGTGCTCGTGAACTCTGGGATTTTAAGGCTAGCACTTGGGAGCCATAATTTGTTCATACTTTCGGCTTTATGTAAAGTTAATCGCTTTTGGATGGTAAATATAAAAGAAAACATTTTGATCACTGTTGTAGTTATTATACATTTGCATTGCAAGTTTTCAGATAAAGTTTTTCAACATATACGGTTCATTACTTTGCGAAATGTGGCGCTGAACGATTGGTAAAACGAAGGTTCTCAATGCTGCAAACTGTCTTCTGTAGGTCTAACAAACTATTTAAATTAGAGTTTGCAGTGGTTCTCCATACTAATTCATTTTGTTTATGTAAAATATACTGCAGGCATTTGGTAAAAAGCAAAGATAGCTAACAAAGATATAAAAAACAAGAACACATTTCATTCATCATTTTACAGTCGGATCAACAGGTGCATTAACAAAACATCAACAAAAGAACAACTTAATTACATTGTCACCAATACACAACCGTCATTCGGTCAATCACTACATCGTCTCAATCATAAAAGGCACACAGCACTGAACACCGGGAAGAAATTTGCAGTTAGAAAGTGTGATTGTCCAGAACATTATTAAAATAAGCAATAAGAAAGTGTGATTGTCCAGAGCATATTATTGAAATAAGCAATAAGAAAGATTGGATTGCAATAGACTAATTTAAAGGGTGTCTACAGTGTTTCCTACACTGTAAAAGGGAACGGAAATTCGGTGCCTGCACATAGAAAGCTCGAAGTTTCACTGAATGTGCATTGAGCTAGTGGATTTTAGCTTGCAAAATATCAGGGCATTATCTTTCTGTAAAAAATTAGGCCAACAAAGCTGCCAAAGTCGATGGTGGTTGGTTTCGCAGATGACCACGTCAGTGATAAATGTTAACTGGCGGCGCCATCTCCCGATAGGTGCGGCTAGCAGACAGCAGGGTGCGCCATTTGCTCTCTGCGCCTGTCGGGAGATGGCGCCACAAGTTAGTCATCACTAACTTGGTCGCCTGTGAATACGTCTGCGGCTGAATTTGGCAAGTGTGTTGGTCTCAATTTTTACAGAGAGAATGCCCCCAAAATTCACAAGTTAAAATCCTCCACCTAAATGTACATTCGGTGAACGTTAAGCTTTCTAGGTGTAGGCACAGAATTTTCTGGTCCGTTTTATAGTGCAAGAAACTCTCTGGCCGCTTGAAATAAATTGCAAAAATCAGCTTTGCATGCTACGACAATCTAATAGGCCATTCGAGCGTGGACGCACACTCGAGCGTGGATGTACCAGCTAGCCTTTAGAAGCCAGCCTTAGAAATATAGTTTCAGGAACGCGTCTTCGAGTGGCGTGTTTTCCGTCCCTTCCGCGCTTCCAACGAGGTCCCGAAGTGGCAGCAAACCAAGTCGCGGGAGCCGACGCGTCGTGTTGCCCTATGTCGCGATCCTGGCGGTTGGTTGTAGAAATGCCGGCGAAAAAGGTGAACAAACGCGAGGGTCGCCATCGTCGCAGCTTCCCGTCGCCCGTCTGATTTAGTTTCTGTCGACCGCCTCAGTGCTGAGCGACCTACGGCAGAACGGCTGTCCGCCACGTCTTTCTCCGCCGCTGCCACAACCTCAGCGAGTGATGGCGCGACGCTTCTACGACGTTGTCGGGCGGAAATCGAGGCACCACTTTTGAGGCCACGGTAAATACGACGATCAGAAACGTGTTCTAGGCACAACGCTATATTCCGTTTCACTTTAAGTCCGACGGAGCTAATCGTGCACAGTGAATGGGCCAGAATCCTGCACTTTTTTCTGCGCACGGTCGGTTTAGTTAGCGAGAGCAAACTTACAAAGACGAGAAGCATTTCGGCTGGCGCACTTTTGGCACTGCCCGATTGGCGCCGTCGCGTCAGCTGCAGTTGGTTTGAAATCGCAACAGGGTACAGTGGCGCCTGGAAAGCGTTTACGACTAGTATTACGTCCACTAAGTCCTCTAAAAGGTCCCTCCATTTTCCACGACGTCGTAGAACTGTTGCGCCGTCAGTGGCCGTAGCCACCGCCGGTGTCGCCGCAGCGGAGCTAGACACAGCAGACATCCATTCTGCCATAGGTCGCTGTGCAGCCAGACGGTCGACGAAACGAAAGCAGACGCGAGATGGGATGCCGTGATGACGGCGACCCTCGCATTCGCTTGCCTTTTTTGCCGGCGTGCCTACGACCAATTGTCGGGATTGCAACATCCAGCACGAGGACGCGTTCCAGGGACCGCGATAACAGGGCTGGCTTCTAAAGGATGGTTCGCAGATTTGCACCCGTATAAAATGCGTTCTGCGTTAAGGAAAGGGCGTGGCGCTTTATTGGCCCTGCCTAGGCGGCGCCGCCCGGCGAGTAGTCCTCAAGCTGGCCCCAGCTGGGCCCCGCCCTGAGGCGCACGGCAAGGGGCACGCGCAGCCGCAGGGCCGTGCGCATGCGCTCGGCTACCAGGGCCGCCACGGTCGGCAGGTCCTGGGCGCACACTTCGAGCAGCAGCTCGTCATGCAGTTGCAGCACCAGGAAGGCCCCCGACGAGGGACGTCCGCACCCTGGAAGGCGAAGAGCGGGGCTTGCTACAGAAATCTGACAGAGCAAGAATGGCGGGGCGCGTCTTTTGAAAGCTGGCACATGCTCCGTGCCTTGTACCAAGCTCCCACCATAGTGCTTAAACTGAAATAATGCGTACATAAAGGCAGGGACGCTCGAGGAAATTTCCAGAGCTCGGGGAGCCCCGAGAGTACTCTGGGGATTTCCTGGGTTCCCGGGAACCCAGTTTGAGAACCCGCGGCTTAGAGTGGGGGTCTTAAAACAAGCAGCTTGCGACTCGCTGGGGTGCAGCCCACAAGCGTACCGTGGCTGCGAGCCCTTCTTCCCATGTCTGAAGAGCGTGCTTGCTCCATAAAGGTCTCGCGTCGTCAATTCATTTCTGCTCGAAACGTAGCTCTGCTCTTATAACGTGTTCGCTTATTTTGCACTGTTCTGTTTTCTTTTGCATGGAGTATTGCCTTGTCTTAGTGCTTGCCTCTCACTTTTTTTTTTCACGTTCATAATCGGTAAGACAATCCCGCTATAGGTTACAAGCGCAAGCTCTTTGCTCAAGGACAGACATTGGCAGCACAAGCTCCAGCTCAGCAGGAGAAACTGTCAAAGATGAAGCTCCGAGCTCGGGCTTCTAGCCTTCAGAAAATACCGGTAAAATATAAGTATTTTTTGTATAATGCCACTATAAAAGTCACCAGGAAAAAAAAAGGTTCATGCGAAGAGCTTTTGTTTAGAGACAAGTTGAGCTCGATTTACTCTCGAGTAAGTTGAGAAATGGTGCATCCATAGAGTGCCTGCAGTGCTCTCTCGTTTTATCGAAAAATGCCAGCAAGTCTGCTGTATGATGATGTTTTGAATCTTGTTAGTATCGCATTACATATGGATACAAAGCAGTCCTATAAAGGGATCAGAAGTTAAACATGTCACTGGCAAAACAGAAAGATTACTAAAAGCAGAGCTCAAGGTCCCTTCTCTAGGAAATCTCTGGGGTGTGACCAGTGGCGTCACTAGGGTCAGCGGCACCCGGGGCGGTGGCCCGCACCAACAATCCCCCCCCCCGGCTACATTGCCCCCTTCCCCCTCCCCCCCAGTTGTCGCCCGCCGCGACACCCCCGGAGTGCTGCACCCAGGGCGGTCCGCGCCCTCGCACCCCCTTTGTGACGCCATTGGGTGCGACAGAAAGGCTCGACTGTAACATGAAACACTACTGCTGTTCTTTTTACAGCATGTCTACGGCATCATGTACTTTTTGATGCAAATAAACATTGTTATTAATATTGTTACTATCATAAGTTGTAGTGTCACATGACCTGACATAATACATCGTGATATCACGGTATCAAGTCGTGGGGTCACATGATACCCGGCGTCATGCAAAGTCAATCTGCCCATTAAATTTGGCGGGGAAATGCACAAACCAATGGACAAACTGATTTCCACTAAAACATCTGCACCTTTTTGCCACAGTGTGTGAAGAAGTGGCAGCGACAACAGCCATTCCGCTTAGTGACGCCAACTTTTAGACATATCCACTCTTCATTTACTCGATCTCGCACAACACAGCCTTGCGGTCACTGAAGTATGTAGGAAAGGGAACACACTGCATACATGAAGCAAAATCGAGACGGGTAGCCGTCACAACTGGTGGGTTGCTCGACGCCCGACAGTTACACGCAAATTGAGTTCTACAGTGAGGAATGCATAGCGGCATCCTCTGCCATCCTTAGAAGACAAGGCCACCTAACAAGAGGCAAGCGCGTGCGCTTTGTCTAGCATCACAAGGAGGTGCACGCAAGAGCGAATGCAAAACAAAGTTTTCTGCCTGGCACTACGCCGACACCTCGAATGCAGCTGGGAAGTCCTTATAACGACTAATTCGGAAGAGATCCGTGCCATTTATTTTAGCTAGTTATAAGTGAACCGATAGCGTAACATCAATGAAAAACACTTCAGTTCTACCCAGTCTCGCACATCGCCGCAGAATTTCTAGTATCTGTCGTTTTCGCAAAATCTTCCATTGCAACACTGCACTCAGAAATCGGCTGATAACCCCAACGTCTTTGTTTCGGCACGTCTGGACCACCGTCTCAAAGTACCGTAATATCTCCAGTCGTCGCCCATCCTCGAGCCATCGTCCATCCCACTTGTTAGGCGAATATTGATTTCCAAAAAAACACAGACTGATTGCCCACCCCAACAAATACCCCAACGCAGACTCCACGATCCTCGAACATTCCTTTTACCCGAATGACGCGGCCACAGACCTTGCGGTTGGAGGACGTCCGTGACACAATAAAACAAAGGAAGAAAAGATACTTTGCTTTGTTTACGCATTTCCTCCCCGATTTCCTAGACCCCAAAGTTGAGTACATGCATGCGAAAGGAAAACGATGGAGATAACAAAATTCAGGGTGTCTAGCAAAATATTATCTTGAAATTCCCTGACTTTTTCAGGTTTTCCCTGACAATCTTAGGTGAAATTCCTGACCACTGTAGAGGCGTCCGCGCCCGCACAGGTGTGGCCCAGGAAGCATGAAGTGAGGTACTGCGCCTTCAACAGTGCCATTGGTAGTGTCGTCCCAATATTCGACAAGCACATCCATCTGTTGCTTCTGAGTCACTTTGTTGAGAGACTCGTCAAACGAAACAACTACTGAAATGCACACTGGCGAGGCTTGATAGCAGCTTATTCCGAAAGTAGGGCACAATTACCATGGCAGACGGTATATCCTACCTCGTCCTTCGCTAGCTGAAGTTTTGCAGCGACTTCCCACGTGGGAAACATGAGAGGGACGACTGAGGCCGATGCTGCTGTAGAACAAAGTGATCCGCGAATCGCCATCGAGTTTAAGCACCAAATTATTTCGGCCTTTGTCACAGCGGTCTTCAGTAGAAAGCCGCTCATCAACGTCTTCACACTTGTTGTGGTGGCTGCAGGCTCCTCAGGGGCACATGTGCGGTCTCCGCTACATCCGGCCGAAATGTTCGTTGCTGCCGTAAAAACGACAGAAGTTCAGATTGGGAACGGAATGACTGCGACTTCAAAGCAGCAAGGTGATTTTTGCTCGATGTGCGACTGGAAACTGCCGTGTATCCTATGTAGCTCAAAGAAAACGTTTTGCGGCACATTGAGCACTGAGCATCGTGAGGATCACTTTGCACGGGCTTAATCCAACTTGCATATTCCGATATATTCCCATTCGTCCAGTCCGGATTAAACAAGCACTTTCTTGCCGCCAACATCGTCAACGAAGAGGCCACTTCCGGAAACACGACGCTCAACGTCACACGTCAATAACCGAATGTATGGCTGCATGGCCGCCAGGTGCGCACCACTGTGACGCGCACTTTCGGATTGGATTGGATTGCGGTCTGCGGCATTCCCATTTGTTACTAAATCTAGTGGCTTTAACTGGATTTAGCCTAGTGTCGTACCCTTAATCCAATCCAATCCAATGCATGGCTTGGACTGAATTTGTCCAGCTGTTCCCTGTGCATCGGGTAGCACACACTACATCGGGTGAGCAGAGCCCGCGTTCCGCTCTAAGCAGTATTGCCTATTTCTCTGCCCCCAGTCGTCGAGCCTTTGCTCAGGGAAGTCGATGGCGTTTCCGGCTCATTTTCCCTGACAAGGCTCGCTTTACATTCCCTGACAATTTCCCTGATTTTTCCCGCACAATTAAAATTTCCCTGACAATTCCCGGTTTTCCCGGTCGCTAGACACCCTGAAAATCAAACCTTGCTTTGCTTACAAAGAAGTTAGTTTGGACAAAGAAAAAAATCAGAAAGATAACACAAGCTGTAACCCAATTAGGAATTGCGAGGTCAGCGAACCTTCCCTATCCTGGGGAATGGGACTGCGGAGTGCAAGATCAGTCTCCACCGAAGTAATGTCACTGCACACCTGCGCTCCTTCTCCCGGAACGTTGCAACCGCAGTTGGTAAGGTTGTGCAATGTTTGAGATAAAGCCAACAGGTAAATAAAGATTTGCTGGAATGCAAATCTTTATGCTATGCAAACAACAGACTTTGAGATAGTAAAACAATTGTTCATGAGTATTTCTTGCATAAAACAATGAAGCTAATTTGAGTTTTGACCTTGCTTAGCCGCACTAGATATCTAAAAGAAAATGGGAATTCTTTTATCTTTTCTCAAAACTTTAGTGCTTAGCCACCGAGAGATGGCCCACCCCACTTTTTGTAAATTTCAGGCGGTGGGGAGGTGTGCGATGACTGTGGATGTTACGCTAGGCATCGCATTTTGCCATTACAACAAAGATTTTTCATAATTTATTCATAGAGTTTTGAATAAATAGAATCATCTACCTGCATGACTTATATCAATTGTTGATTGCATTCTTTTTTTTGTTCAACTGTTGCAAGCCCCACATTTTTCATTGTTTAGCTGCTTTGTATTTTCCACTGTTATTTTTTGTATGTCTTCTAACCACTCCAACCTGTAATGCCTCTGGTCCCAAAGGTATACAAAATAAATAGATAAAGAGCTACTGCTTAGAACAGTGGCTCTCAACCACTGATGTTTTGAAGGGCAGGGCAGTATATTAAACAATTACAATAACAAAAAATAAATGAAAAAAAAAACAAACAAAAAACAACAACAACAACAACAGAATGCATGAACACCAACTATGAAGCTCTGAATAGGAGAATAATCAAGCCAGCTCACCGGTGCATATGGTTTGGTCTATTTACTGCTGTGGGACAGCCAGCATCAATAATAAAAAAAGTGTATTGTTTAGCCCGACTCATGGTCGAGGGCTTCGGGTACACTAAGAAGGCCTTCGGCTTAAGGCTCGTCCACACACTTGCAATTGCTTACGACCGTGTGCCTAAAACCTCTTCAAATCTCTTACGACGAGGAAACACTGGCACGCTGGCACTATCTACGAGGAGACTCTGGAAGTGCGTTTCATTAAAGCGTAGGTTTTGCGGTATTTGCGAGGTCAAATGTACATACTATCTACGAGAAATGGCTGTTTATAACATTGTTAGAAGCTTTTCGAGCCAAGAAAGAAAGAATGATGCGCGAAAAGGAAATAAATGGAATTGCCAAGTGTTCCACGGCTAGCCGACAGATGGCGCCAGTGAGTTCTCTCGTCATAAGAGATCCCAAGAGGTTTTAAGGCAGACGGTTGTAAGCAGTCGCAAGTGTGTCAACCAGCGTTTAGAAGGATTCCCAAACGTGAGACCGCAGAAGAGTTGGCGTCTTACCGGGGTGCCGAGCGGGCGCCTGGAGTGGGGAAAGCGGTGCGCCAGTGCGGCGTCCACGGCCACCAGGGCACTTTTGAGCAGGTCCGCAGCCGAGCCCTGCACCGCCGTGCTCAGGGCCTGCCGCTCCGCCCGGGCACGCACGGCCGCGTCTGCGCCTGCGCAGCTGGGGCAGCGGCCGGCGTCGGCCCAGCACCGTGCGCACGTGGCCCAGAGAGCGCGCCTGGGACACCAGCTGGTTTGCGTAGCGCTGGAGCCCTGGGACGGCACCGTACAGTTAACGTAATGACCTAGAGAGAAAGGTACCACGCATTTCTGCCACTTCGGAAGGACGGGGCATGGATGCGGACATCGGTGTTCCTGATGGGACCATATTGCTGGCGACACTTTGATATACGCAAAACAGCAGAGAAACATAACTTGCAAAGTCTGTATCTAGTGTTTTGTTACCTCTATTTCTGCACAAAAACATTGGTGTTGTGCATCGCATAAAAATAAAGTTGACCACCACTCAAACAACTTCAGCTCGCTGTGGCAAAACGAACATGCCTAGCCTTTCATTTGCTTTCTTTCTCCACTTTTCTGTCGCTCCCTTACGTTCGACGTTGCCACGTTCCGCTCCAGTCTTTAGCCTCCTGGTTTGGATGAACACGAACACGCCCGACTGCTGTTTCCCCAAAACGCCTCTGCTGTTGGAAAACTAGTCCGCGCAAACAGACAGACACAAAAAAGGGGACATGTCTCTCGCACTCGTTTGTGTCCGTCTCTGTTAGCGCCTACAAGTTTTCGCAGCGTCACGCACCAACGAGACCGACGAATGAAATTTAAAATATACCCATTGTGTTCAGAAATAGGTTGAACATGATCCACAATATCCCTAAATGATAATTGCACGTTTGTATTTTGAGCCTGATGGCTGTATTTCTCGTTATAAACGGCCCACTCCCGCAAGCGCATCGGAGAGCAGCCAGCGGATAGCATGTGACACCCGTGGCAATCGTGACGCAGTTCGTCTCGGGACGAGCTAAGCTGTGGCGAGGCTGACGTCGAGAGGATGGCCTAGTCGTTCCAACCACCGAAGCGGCTGCTTTTGTACGAATTTTGAGTGACGGGTTAATCTTCTATAATCTTGTAGGGGACAATAGCGACTTCTGGGTCACACAAAAGATATTCTCGGGGAGAGGGGAGTTCCTTGTTCCCCTCTTCTCTCGTGGTGGCTGGAGGTGAGACAATTACCGTCACTACCTGTCAAGGTTCCTAGACGGGCATTACAAAAGAGGCGTTGGCGACATCCACCAGCTGCTCTTTGCTAATCGTTTAATTTGTTTTAAAATTCCTTTTCGTGTCTTTTTCAACAAGAGATTGGTGTGTCTGATGTGATAGTGCTCCATCGAACACAAATAGACAAAGAAATAAGCGCCGAAATTTCGTTGTAGTATCCCTTAAATACGTCCGCTCATGTGCGAATTTTTAAATGCGCACATGGCTCCAGTCACACATTGCGACTGCTTACTACGAGTATGTTATGATCTTGTGTGAAGAAGATGCGCCATCTATCGGTAGCTGAGGCACACTTGCGATTTCCATATACAGTCTAAGCCATTACAACAGACCTGGTTACAACAGACATTATGGATATAACATACCGATTTGTGAAGTTAGGTAGGTCTTCATCTACATGCCATTGACTCAACTTCCTATCTGCATACAACATGCTCTTACAACAGACCAAAATCTTGGTCAAAATCAAGGTCTGTTGTAACGATCTTAGACTGTATTTCCGAATTATTTTGCGCTTCATTTTTTTGCTATTGGCTTGAAAATTTATTGACAATGTTATAAATTACATTTTTTGTTGATAGTCAGGGTTCTCTTCAGGAATTTCTGAAGGGTGGACATTACCAAAAAAAAAAGTGTGTTTGTCCTTTTTTCTTTTTTTTGGTTCATAGCGTTTGTTTATTGCCGCCCCTGCTCTCCGCAACGTCACGACAACGTTGTGCAAAGTGATGCAACACCGTGACGTTGCATGACAGTGAGAAGCACGAAGCGGTACGAAAGTGTCTACAAATTGTAAATCAGTTCATACTATTAGTTTTTCATTAGTTTGCTTTCTGCATCTAATAGCAATTTTCATCACCGATTATCGCCGTTCTTTACCTTCCATGCTAGACGAATCGCCGAAATGCGGCGATTTGTTGAAAATAATTAAGAGCCGAAAAGCATCCGCGCAATTACCTTACACTAAAAAACGCTGGAAAACCTACAGCCTATTCATAACCCACCCACCGACAACTGGAATCTAGACTGCAGCTGCGGTCCCAATCTTGGGCCAGCATTGAGGTTCATTCACACACTTGCGACAGCTGATGACAGAGAGCCTTACAACCTCCTGCAATCTCTTACGACGAGATAACACACTGGCGCCATCTAGCGCGTAGCTATAGAACACTCGCAAATCCCGTATATTTCCCTTTCTTTTTCGCACATTCTTCTCTTATTGGCTCGAAAATCTTTTGACAATGTTATGAACAACCATTTCTCATAGCTAGTATAGATACCTAAATTTGATCTCACAAATACAGCAAAGCCCTCGCTCTAGTAAAATGCAGTTCTGGGGCTGCCTCATAGATGGCACCAGCGTGTCGCAAGAGATACCAAGAACTCGGTCGTAAGCTATTGCAAGTTTGCGAACAAGCCCTTAACGTTTGCAGCTCGTAGAACGCACGTGCTCAGCACCTGCTGTTGGACTGCACCGCAAACCTTCCTCGCTGCGAACAGCCACAGAGACGGAAGGGGCCCTCACCGGGAAAGGCGAGCCTGAAGTCTGCCATCATGCGGTCGGCCTCCGCCACCTCCATGCCCAGCTCTTCTGCCAGGGACCGGGGGCCTCTACCGTAGACAATGCCGTAGCAGATCTGAGGAAAGTGTAACCGACCATTAGACTCCTTTTACGTGTAGTTGTGGCCATCTTGAATCTGTGCAACTTCCGGTAGGGGAAAAACATTGTTTTGCGCGCGGCATGCAACTGGAAGATGTTAATGTTTTTATCGCAACTGTCAATGCTTCTTGTTTTACAACTCTTCTATATTTTTTTTACTCATTCCAGTTTTTTTTTTTCATCCTCCATACTGGATATGTGAACTATGTGGATGAAGATGAGGACACAAAAAAGGCCTATGCCAGTTCAGGTCAGGGAAGTGAATGAAATATAATAATAATAATAATAAAATAATAATAATAATAATAACTATTTTCTCCAGTGGAGTTTGGTTACCGGATGTACCAAGTATTAATCGGTTAAAACAGGTTCATAACTCTGTGTTTGCTCATGGCTGCTCATTATTCTGGTTCTGGTTCAGTAGCTTTGTATTTTGTTCTGGTTTAATTTTGGCTTAGGAAAGTAAATAAAATGCCAGTTTACCGTAAAGTTCCGAGAGAACGCCCACCCCGAGAGATTGCGTATCCCGTTTTTCTGGCTAAATATCTGCAACATAAAAATTCCAAAACATCGCCCACCCCCATTCCCGTCGGACGTCACGCGATGTCCGATGGGAATGGCATCTGCCGCGCGATCTGCTGTACCGGTAGGTCTGATAAGCGAGTTCATAGCGGGTTCCCGCGTCTGCCGAGTCCACGATCTGCGGTATCCGTTCCCGTGATGCGAGAGTTTGTAGTGAATTCCCACGTTTTTGCCTGCGACCTGCGCGCGCGATATCGATTTCTGTAACACACGAGTTGGTCCCGCGTGTATATTGCATCATGAAGTATGATTCTGCTGCGTCCGCAATCTGTGGTATTAGTTTCCGTGACATACGAGTTTGTAGCAGACTCCTGCGTGTTTATTGCACCATATGGCTTAAATCTGCTGCGTCCGCGATGTGTGGTATTCATTCTCGTGAGGTGCGAGTTCTCGGCGGGCTTCCGCGGGTCCTTCGCATGGTAAAACGCGAATCTGCTGTGTCCGCAATTTGCGGTATCCTTTCCCGTGACACAGGAGTTCATAGCAAATTCCTGTGTGTTTATCGCATCGTGAAATGCGAATTTGCGGTGTCCGCAATCTGGAGTATCAGTTCCCACGTCACGTGGTTTGTAGCGGGTGCCCCCGTGTTTATCATTAGTTTTTGATAAAGTTTTGCTGTGGCATACCCAAAGATAGTCCATCCCATGTTTTTCACCATTTAGCTCTTCATTTTGGGTGGGCGTTCTTTCGGAACGTTACGGTAGTTACTTGATGTACCAAGCATGGACCAGTTCAAACAGGTTCACAACTCCGCATTTGCTCATAGACGGCCCTTATTCAACTTCGGGTTCAGTAGCTTTGTGTTTTGTCCCAGCTTCGTTCTGGTTCAGGAAAGCGAACAAAATGTGAGTTGAGCCATTGGCTCTAACAAACGTGCAGCGTGCACCAGCTTTTTTAAATTTTCGGCTCAAGTTGGCTAAAACAGCCCGTATATTTGATGGTGCAACAGTTTTGGATACCAGTTAATGAGGCCCTGACACCCCAAAGGTCGTTTTTCTTTTTGTTGTTGTCTAAAACGATGCAAGTTGTAGTCATAGACATGCAAAAAATACCACAATGCAAAAACAAATTTCCCCACGTGCGCGCGCACCTTTTCATCTTTGTTGCTCTTCTCTCCCCACCTCACCTCCCCCTTCTTTTTATTTGTGACATAATCGATCATAAAATTTAGAAGCTTTGTAAGCGACATTTCGATAATATTTAATAACAGCCTTCGTAAAGCATGCTTTTTAACTCGATTGCGAACGCAATACGGCCCTTCTTTTTGAAATACCAAAAATCGGAGTCCGGAGTGATGTTGCCTCCTGGCTTTTTGTCCTCCCTCGGAAAACATGGCGGCGCCGCGGTGCTCGGCACATAGAGCACTGAAGATAATCGGTGAGTCGGGGAATTGGACGAAGTTCTCTTCTTTAGGTGCCCAACGGCCTCTCAGACTTCGAAAAGCAAAATGTCAAACGGGCAAAGCAACTGGGTTTGCTGTCTGTGTACCATTGTTTTGGCGAGGTATGCGTAGAAGACGTCTATACACCAACTCATGTTTACAAACAAACCGGAGCGCCCTTAGCGGACGCCACCAGTGCCGCACATGCGCGATGGGGGTGTAGGCAAGAAGCTCGCCGTCGCCCATAAACAAACCATTGAAATGCAATGTTATATAGCGTCAGTGTGAGTCTTCCTGCCCTTTTTCGCTTTCGAATTGTTGATTCTACGTCTTCCTGGCAATGTCTGACTACTTGAGCGGCCTCAGCGAAATTAACGAGGCTCGTTACACCGCAAAACTTCGCGTGAATAATGTGACATGCGGCGGTTCATTGCGCGTGGACGCTGCAGAATGAACGCTAAAGCCTGATTCGCATGATGAGATTTCACTCGCAATTTTCAGTCGCGACGTCGCTCGGGCTGCAAAGGCACGAACCGTAGCTGAGATGGTCGACGTCGATACTGAAAATCTCAAGCAGGATCGGACCAAGTGGATCAGGCATAACAAGTCGGTGATGGCCACTGGTAACAATTATCAACATCTCCTTGTACCTACTGTTTACATCGAGCCTGCTTACCAACCTTCAAACTGTAGCCTCTCTGTGAACGAAACTTGATCTGTGCGAGCGGGCTTCGGCGGTCGACGGTTGGACTTCGTCACGAGTTCCTGTCTCCATGAACGAAGCTTGATCCATGCGAGCGGGCTTCGGCGGTCGGGGTTGGACTTCGGACGAGTTCTTATACGCGCAGTCGCGGATTATTCGCAACTCCAACGCCCTATAGGTGGCGGGGCGGTAGTTCCAAGATAGCGGAAGAGACGGGGATAGATTCTCCAGGGTTTCCCGTGCGCCTGCTCGCTGACGCTGGTCAGTGCGATAAAAATGATTTTTTTGTCTGCAAACGCGAAGTGGTTAGGGCAGGATCATATTACAGGTGACGGAGATGTTGATGCGCGTTAGCAAAATGAGCATGCTGATATTTAAAAGTTGCAGAAACCTCGACTTGCGAAGCTTTGTGGTGGGCGAGCGCGTTTTACGCACCGGCCAAGTCCCTGTTTGTGGCAGAATATATTGAGGGTGATGAAGATATAGTGTTTGCGCCTTGCCTGGCCATTAGTGCTCCAAAAAGTGAGCCGCACACGGTGACCGTGAAGCTTCGGAAGAGCAGCGTTCACAGTATTGATGTCTTCGTGTCACAGGCTCGCAACTCGCTGCTCACCGTCTCGGTTTTAGTATACTGCATATACTGCAACACGTGATCAAACTACTCCATGGTTATTGATAGGAAGTTTGTTACCGCAGGCTGCCGTGCGGTGTAGCGTTACAACCGGAGGCTCGCACTGCGCCTTTGAAGCACGATTTTCAGCGCGTGCCAGGAGTGTTGCCGTGCTCACGGTAGCCAACGGTAGCCTGCGGTAACGCTATGCTAAAACTTCTTATTACCATAATCGGCGTGTTTAGGGGTTTTATTTATTGCTCTACCAAATATGCATATTTTAATCTACCGTTATATATTTTTTGTACCTTATTATTTGCAACGTTGCGGCCCCTCTCGCCAAAACTGCCCGTTCTAAGCTCTCGTCACGAACGGCTGGCTAACACAGACGCACTTAAAATGCTTCGGGCATTTCTTTATTTACTTTGTAATTACCTGAAAGCAAGTACGCGTATTCTATCTTTTAAAAGTGCATGTTCCTACGGCCTTCGAACGCAAACCCATTCCCGACGTGCATTGCTCGACATATCGTTGCGCGACCAGTTTTCTCCTACTTAGGGCAAAAAAGTTGACTTTCCGTAGACCGTACTCTAGAGCTCTACATTATTAGCAGGAGCATATGCCATCACGTTGAGCGCAGATCGAGCTGGCGGTCATGCACAATACCAGAAATCCGCAGAGTATGCGATAGACAAAAAGTCCCTAATGAAATTCGACATCCCGGTCCTTCGTGCAACGCCGTTGCGAGGCGGAGCACAATAATTCCTATTTTAATGCGCTCCTTTTTCGTTAAAAAGGCTTCACGCATCTAGACCGACAGCCCCTGCCACCTTTTCCGCGCCGCCGCCACCGCTGCTGTCCCCGTTCCTCTAGTTCTCCACTCGTCCGCGGGAGGGCGAGCGGCGGGCCGGAGTTGCAAATACCAAATACCTGAGCGTGCTCGCCGGATACTAGCAATACAGTCAACTCTCGTTATTGCGAACGTCATTATAACACATTTTTCAGATTTACAAACATTTCAAAAATCCCCTTCCAAATGCCCATTGGTTCCAATGCAAAAATATTTCAGTACTACGAATTTCAAAATACCGAATATTTCAGAATAACACACGTAATTTAAATGCTCTTATATGCGAACAACACCTCACTATTACGAATTTATATTGCAAAAAAAATGGCCGAAAGCAACGATGAATGGCGAAAATAATTTTAAATTACAGAAAGACGCGCATTTTGGCTGCTTAGCGGCTCTCGCAACGCCCAACCATCATCATCATCATCAAAGATCGACCCGGGAAACAAATCCTAACCCTAACCAAAACTGCTGGAGGAAGGCGGGTTGGGCGGGACTTCTTAAAGCGTCAGTCCAACCACAAGACGACGAGCGCTGAGAGGAAGTCGACGCAAGTGAACTGTGGAACAAAGTCGCTAAGAAGCTTCCCGTGGCCCCTTCGGTGACGTTTGAGGACTACGTGCAGTGCGACGATGCAGCATGGACATCGGCGGAACTGACGACTGACGACATCCTAAACAGCGTTCGTGAGCAGAACGACTGCAGCGACGAGGAGAACCCGAACGATGAAGACGAGGAGGCAACGGTCACGGATCAGCAGGAAGAATCGGTCTCCAACTCCGATGTCCTTAGTGCCATCAGCAAGTTGCGCATATTTCTTGGAAGGTGTGCTAGTGCGACCGAGGCCGTCCACAGGAAGGTGGACGACATCGAATCGTTCGTCCTGCAGCGTGTTGTAGCTAGACCTATCAGAAGTTTTCTGATTTCTTTCAATACATGTGTAGTGTTCAATTACGTGGAGCATATTTTTGTTTTGTGTTTCGGATAATACCGAGCGTCCGGATATTCCTATTTCAAAGGTAGGTCATTTTTGCTCAGATATAATTACAATTTACGAATTTTTCACTATAACGATAATTTCAGAATAACGAACGATTTTCGCGAGTCCAATGAAATTCGTTCTATTGAGATTTGACTGTATATTTTGCCTAAGAACGGTTGTGGTTGTGTTGCTTTTCGTGCTGAGTGAGCTTCGTAGGGTACTTTTCCTTCCGCAAAAGGCACCCCAAAAGCGCCCTAAAGAGATTTGCAATTTATAAAGCATGGTTAGTGTGGCGCGCCCCGACCAGCCGTGGGTGCGCCTCCATCAGTGAAGACGCGCCACAGTACCTTGCCGTGTCATATTGGCACCTAATATGACTTTTGCACGAAGTGTGTAAATGCAAAAATTTTACCCCGTGTAATGAACGCCCCCCCCAAATATGTGTCAATTTTTCGGGAAAAAAGCGCGTTGATTATGCGAGTAAATACGGTAGTTTGTAAATACTTTATCATTCCATTACAGCGGAGTCTTTGACAGCAGTCATTATTTCGGACTTCATGGCTTTGGTTCGGTGGGGGGGCATCCATTTTGGGAACTGCTGTCATCGTGTTCGGCTCTTAGTATGACCCAAACGCGCCGTGATGACGATCATCGGTACAGCTCAATGAAAAATCGCCACCTTTCAAAGTTCAGAAGTTTCAATAAACCAGTTCTTTTCTAACATCCATTCACATTTCATCAGTCTCGCTGGTTAAAACAAACTCCAGTCATGATCCTCGTCAAAGTGTGTAGCAAGGGTATCTGCATTCTGCATGCTCCTTTTAAAACAGACAAAATCTTCATCAGTAGCAATGTCTGTTGTAAAGAGTTTATATAGGACATTGATCGGCCACCCCGCACCTGCTTTGCCCTGTGCCTGGTGGTCTGGTGTCCCCAGCGGGCAGCCATCTGGGCGAAGACGTCCCCTCCCTGGGAGAAAACCGCCACCAGGGCCTCGTCTGCAGACAGGTGTGCCAGCAGACGCAGCTCCAGCTGCGAGTAGTCCGCTGACAAGCAGCAGGGCTCCTGGGCAAGAACACCCGGAACGTGTCTTCGATGGGCGCTTCTGCCGTTTCATCCTGTCCATGCATCGAAAGCGGCGCTTAAGTGGCAACAAATTGCCTCACAGGAGCCGGTGTGTCAGGTTGTTGGACGCCGCAATTCCGGCAGTTGGTTTAACTTCCGAGATTCAAAATTTTCGTTCGATACGAACGGTGTCATGTAAAAGAAAGGTGGAACTAATGGGAAAAACAGTCGGGCTCGAGCCAGGTTCGAGTCTGGTTCGGCGTGATTCGGGCCGGGTTCGGATTGGATTCATGTCGAAAAGAGCAGTCAAGCTGGCGGTCGCACTCCGGCTTGGCAGCCTGCAGAAGTTTTGGCAGCCAGGAGTTGCGCCGCCGTGACGACAGCGACGCTCGGATTCTCTTGTGCTCTTTTCCAGAACTTCTACGCCCATCCACTAGGACAGCGACATCCGACGGCACAACACTCTGGGTTTTGCGATGTCGTTTGTTGCCACCTCGGGACCATTTTCGGTGTGTGGGCGGAAAAGGACGCTAAACAGACCAGTCAGAGAGGCGCTCCAGGCCCCACAGTGGGAAACCAGCCTTCAGTAGAAGCACGTCAATGCCGACTAAAAAGTCAACTTGGACTTGCCCCACTTCAAACCTTAAGAGAGCTCTCTCGCCTTTGCCTTCTTAGTCAAATTTACTACCACTGCTAAGAACTATAAAGTGCCCTCTTCTCACCGCCTGGTAGAATATCCTCCCACTTGAACAACTCTTCTCCAATTAAATGAAGCTCCTATAAAACTAAAACAATTAATGAACCGTTTCTTCCTTGCGCCATTGCTAAATGGAACCAGCTGCCATCCTCCATCATTAGCGTCACTGATGCAGGAGTATTTCAATCTTCTATTAGCCCATTTAAATTGAGTCATGTATAACTTCTGCCGTTTTTATTTTTTTCTAATATCTTAGTTTTGTGTCACTATTGTATTGTTCCATATGTTGCCCCCCCCCCCCTTTCTGTAATGCCCTAACCGGGCCTTTAAGGCCCACGAGCAGCCAGAAAGAAGGAAACTCTCCCTCGATTCCTTTTTTCCATTCAAAAAAGAGGGACACCCTCCTTTCTGCGGGGAGTAGCTCAGACAGTTTCTCCCATGGGGAGAGGAGGGGAGAAGAGCCTTTTTGACAAAAGCGTCACAAGACAAGGACATAAAGAAGAGACACAGCACAAGTGTGAGCGGGAATAGAAAGAAGGAAACTGGGAACCGGTTCTCTTACCGGCAGGAGACGATTCTGCAGAAATAAATCGAATGAAGTACGAGAGGGGGAAAAGAAGGCCCCGAGGGGGTCTGGCTCACCCTGGAAGGGCACGAAGGCCCGTCGTGGGCTGAGGGTGACGGGTGGGTCGAGGGCCACCTCGAAGTCCCTGGCCACCGCCTGGAGGTTGGGCTCCCGCAGGGACACCCTCCCCGTCGCGCTGTGGGGCTCCGACCGGGGGTGCACGCGCACCATGCCCAGCTCGGGGCAGGGCACCCCACTGCGAGCCGCAGGGACCAGGCTCTGCATGCACGACGCCCACTCAGTGAATCCTATTTGCCTCCGGTGTATTCGATCGATCAATTTCATTAAAGATAAACACAGAACACACCGCACAAACGCATCTGGATCCGTAGCCTTCGGTCTTAAAGATTCATTCCAGGTATACAGAAATAAATAGTGTGGCATGGTCACCTGGTACCCCTGCATGTACCGCACAGAAAAGATTTCTTACTCATTGTTTCCATATAAAATTTGTATTGGCATGCTTGAGGAATTCCATGTTATTGTTCCAGTACATTCTATCACTCTTTGGCCGTACTTATGATGAGACAATGGAATGTTAAAATTCTTGGCGTAAAGATCTAGTTCCTCTACCCCTGTACGTCAAAAATTCTCATACACGGTACAACTTAAAAAATGCCCACTTTTTTAGCTCGCACAGTATCATGCATAAATCACCACTAATAGTGTTACTCTGTCATTCCCAAAATCTGTCAATCCTCATCATAAGGAATGGTCTAAATACTAAACCAATCCTTCCTATTTTAGATAGTCCACACAGCCTAAAACATATACTACTTTTAAACACGTATAGTCCTGTCCAACTGGAAGTATGGTTCCTAGAGCATGCCTCTGACTGGTGCGTTTACTGCGTCCACAAACGTGGTCCCTCGATTTTATTTTTTATTACATTTGGTATATCCTCGAGGAAGAACATCGAAGAGGGGAGTGTGTGAAGGGGAAATGAGTTAACGACTGAAATCTCAAGCAGGAAGGCATAAAAAAAAAAAGAAAAAAACCAAGCTTGCGAAAATACACAGACTGGCATACAATCAACACCAAACAAAAAAAAAAAATACTCAAAAATAAAAATAAATGGCCTGCATTACACATTTGCTGTGATGACGCTAGGCAAATGTTCCGTGCAGCGGATTTTTACAATTCGCAGTTGGCAAGTGTGGCAATGGAAAGGGGAAGGTGGCTCCAATCATTCGATGCACGTGGGAAGAAAAGAATACGAAGATGCATTAGTGTTAGACGCCCGGTGACATGATAGAAGCGTTGCAGTTGCCTACCGCAATCCTGGCGGCGGCACGGCGGCAAAGGTGAATGCGGCAGGCGCTTGTTCCACCGACGCACATTCCGCAGTCAGACAGTCGACAGAAACCAAAGCAGAATCAAGTTGGGATGCCGTGGCAAAAGTGACCCTCCCATCCACTCGCCTTTTTCGCCGGCCATCGACCAATCGCCAGGATTGTGACATCCGACAGTGTGACCGACTGGCACCCGCGACGTCATTTCTTGCCACTGGGGACCACTTTTGCTGCACAAGTGGTACGGGACGCTGAACCCTGGCCGGGCAAGACGTCGGCATTCCTTTGCTAAGCAATAAAATATTTTTCTAGCTGTGGCGGGTGTGACCACCGCAATTAAATCTGCGTGCCAATGTACTCATATGAAATAACTGCAGCACGGCGATTAAAATATATACTTTGACTAGTAAATAAACGCCCGTTTATAAAAAATTGTTTCTGAAAAGACGAAAAGGAAGAGGTGTTTCACGCCAGTCCTTGCAGGCACGCGGCCTCAAGACCCGAGATCAAACTAGACAGAAAATTTCTCCAATTCAGCTTGGGAATGAAGAGGACAACACGGTGAAATTGGGATGCCGCCTTAGATAGAGTGCCGTGAGAGGGCTGAGGTTAGAGCGAATCCACCGAGCTGCAGTGGGAAGGAGATACCTGCGAAGGTTGTAAGAGAGCGCGCTTTTTCACTTTAGCCTATCCGTGGCTGAGCACACCAAATACAGGCGCGTTCCAGAAATACCTCCTAGAAGACGAGGCCTGCGCAAGACATCATCGTCATGCACAGGCCTCGTCTTCTATGTGGTCTTGGCGTCGCCGCGTGCTAGTGTCCCGCTCGTTGCGAGATGCTGCAGGATGCGCTGGCGACAATGCTGACGCGAGCTGGGCGGTGCTACGTGGATCTATGACGTTTTGCGGGGAAAGGCCTTGTTTCTAGGTGGGCTTCCAGGCACCGTGATGCATGGCCGGCGGACTACCCACCCCATTGAGCACGGCGTGCACCTTGCGCCAGTCGAGCACGAGCCGGGGCAGCGGGTCCAGCGCGGCCAGGGACTCCAGCTGGGCCCTCGTGAGCGGGCGGCTGGACGTGCCCAGGAGCCCTCTGGCCTCGGCAAGGTTTGCCAGCCGCCGGCGCACCGCCTGAGACACGTCCCTGGGCGAGTGAAGAGCCAGCTGCCGGCCGGCGAGGGACGTGCACCTGGCCTGCAGCCGTCCCAGGGCGCTGTGCAGGGCTTCTGGCACCCCGGCCTCCCCAGCGTAGCCCAGGCCGTTGCAGTCCATCTTGCACAGCACCCCTAAAGCAGGCATCTCCAGCTCTGCACAGAGGACCCCCCCACAAATAGATGAACGGCAGTGGCTAAACCCCGTGTCGGGCAACAGCTTACGCCACCTAGCCTAGAAACATTTAGAGAATCTGCTGCTCCAGCTTACGCATTCCGAGACAGACGGCACCCTTGTGTCGAGGACCCTACACTAACATACGGATGGTTGGATGGATGGTAGTGGCTAAACCCCTAAACCGGAGGTAGCTTGCGCCATCTGGATAAAAACATCTAGAAACACTGGCGTTGCAATCCACATATTCCAGGACCGATGAACCCCTCAATTGAGTAGCCCACACAGATGAATAAATGAATACCGTATTTACTCGCATAATGAACTCACCTCCCACCACAGCCATCAATATTTGGATTTTTTTAGAGCGCAGCTCTTAGGCGCCCGTTTCCGGCTCGAGCGGCGCCGTCGGCGTAATTGCGCGGTGCATGATGGGTAAATTTCCCCGCTAAATCTAGCGGAAAATTTTCCCCGCTAAATCTAATGGAAAATTTTCCCCGCTAACTTTAGCGGAAAATTTTCCCCGCTAATTCTAGCGTAAAATTTTCCCCGCTAAATTTAGCGTAAAAGTTTCCCCGCTAAATGTAGCGAGAAAATTTCCCAGCTAAATTTAGCGGACAATTTCCCCGCTAAATCTAGCGGAAAATTTTCCCCGCTAAATTTAGCGGAAAATTTTCCCTGCTAAATGTAGTGGAAAATTTTCTCTCCCCCCCCCCCCCCCCACATGACCCCCAGGTCACGTGACCGACCCCCCCCCCCCCCCCGTGCCTTCCCCTCCTCAAGAGCTGCGCTCTCATTCGGTGTTACAGGGAGTTGTAAACGGCTTTCATTCTTTTTTTGTTTTTCTTATTGGGTGCGGGGTAAGGGAAAAAGGTTTGGGCTCACTCCGCCCTTCTCAGTGACTATACTGCCCAAGCAAAGTGTTGGGGTTCAAGGGAATGGTCCCTGACCTGCAAAGATGGTGGAGAGCTGTGCCTCTTGCAGGGCCGCCATGATTGGCTGCCGGAGGTGCAGGGCCAGCGCGCAGCTCTTGGCAGCAGCCGTGCTGCCAGAATCCTGCCCTGCGATCGGTTCAATTAAAGACGCTGCATGAGGTTTGGCTCCCTGGAAACAAAAGTGCCTGGAACATCGCTCCAACTGGGCCAGTTTTCTCGAACGCTAACCGTGGTTTAAAGTTTACTATTGTCCCTAGGAGGGGGAATGTGAGGTCACGTGACTGGGAGAGCGGGGGTGCCGAGGGAGAAGCAGTACCTACGAGCAAAATGGCCGCAACACTGATGAAGGGTTATGATGCTGGTGAACACTAATTTTGATCAGGCTTTTATATTAATGATGCAACATCAACCTATTAGCATGTCAAGCGAAGCAGCAGTTCAGAGTAACTACTACAAAAACTGGTGGCGCACTTCGTGGACCCATCACTGTCCAGCAGTCTCGGATTCAAGACATAAAACGGTCCATGAGCCTCCCAAGTGTTTTTATGAAGTACAAAAATGTTTTGCGAACAAGTGTTCGTATATATCTATACTAAACAGAGGTCGGCATTTTAGGTCGCCCTCACTCACCCTCACAGCCCCATTCACCTCACCCCTTCACTGGCCTCCAGCCCCTCACTCACCGTCACCCTCACCCTCACCTTCAGCCCTTCACTTACCCTCACACACTCATGGCCCTCATGCCCATCACGCACTCATACCCCCCATGCACTCGCAGCCCTCACGGTCCTTGCTCACCCTCACACTCATGATTTTTCGGGGTTCAGAAACTCGTTTACCCTCACCTCACCTGTGAAGATAGGGTGAGTGAGGGCACTGATGAGTGAGGTTTGCCGAGGTATGCCGCTAACCAGCAAAATGCTGCCCGTTCACTGGCGCCTCGCTATCGGAAGCGGCGAGCCAGCGTGCTCCCGACCATTCTAACCCACATTCTTTTTTAGAGCGCAGCTCTTACGCACCCATTTCCGGCTTGAGCGGCATCGCCGTCGGCATAGTAATTGCACGATGCAGTCATGGGACGTTTTCCATAATGCAATGTGCAGAGGAGGAGGAGGAGGAGGAAAGGGAGGGTACGGAGGAGGAGAAGGGGCATACCCTCCTCTGCATACTCCCTCCTCCTCCTCAAGAGCAGGAAATTTACCGAAAATTTCCTGCTAAATTTCAGGATTGAAAGCGCTAAAAAACGAGGACCACTAAAAAAGGCACACACAAAGTAGAGCGCTCCACTGTGTGTGTGTCTTCTTTTACTGGTCCTCGTTTTTCAGCGCTTTTAATCCTCAAATGTACCACCAACTAGCCCTTTCACAGTTTCCGCTAAATGGCAGGGAAGTTCCGCTAAATGGCTGGGTGGTTAAGTTAAAATGTTTGGCAACGCTTTTTTTTCTTCTTTGCAATGCATAAAAAGTATCTCTTGGCTCATGCTCATACCATCTTAACTTAGACCTGTACTTTGATGGCATTCAAAGTTTTGTCTGTTGTTTTTGTATTTTCGTCGTGACTGCATTCAGCATTAGAGCAGGACGCCCCTACACGTTTGAAAGTTCGAGACGTGCAAGTTTGAACTACCCAAAACAAGTCGCTTCTTGCAGCGCCCCTGGGCGATGCAGGAGACCTATACGAGTATTTTTTCTTCAAAATGAGCCAAATCCAGAATTTGAAACTAGGTAAGCCATTTTCGGCTGAAATTCGGAGTATACCTGAAGGTCCATCGTTTAAAAAAGGCATTAATCTTAAATCGGTCATATTATGAAAGAAATACAAGTGTAAATGTGGCCGCGGTACAGAGCTCAAAGCTAGTCTGATAAGCATGCATTCCTGTTTATCTCAGTTTTGCTTCACAAAGATTTCGCTCATTACAAAAAAAACACAAAAAACTCCTCATATGTGGTTGGAACGGGCGCGGGGGGTGCTCACTAACCTTGGGGCAGCAGGGGCCGCAGGTGCGGGGCCCAGCGCTCCACCAGCTGTGCCAGGGAGCGCTTGCCCCCCGGGGTCCAGCAGCCAGTGGGCCAGCCCCAGGTCCTCCCAGCACAGGTCTGGCCCTGCCAGGGGGCCCAGGGCACGACGCAAGGTGCACACGTCCGCCGCCACTACCCGGGACGTCCCGCCAAGGGCGCGCTCCAGCAGATCAGAGGGGCTGGGCAGGGGGCGCCGCTTGGGGGTCGACTGCCACGCCGACCTCGCTCCTGGGCATGAAAAGGGAGGGCGGCTCGTCACCTTTACGTTGTTTGTTTGGCTCTTCTCCGACTTTAATTAAAAATTCCCAACTATAGATTACGGTGCAAGATAAATACCATAGATGTCGACACCGGAACACGTTGCAGCTGTGAGAGATAAAGTCCTCTCCTAACCTTGGTTGCAAGCAGCGCCACCAGACGACTCTTCAATATGCAGCTAGTGAGTCGTGCTTCTTTTTGAAGTTGTTTTTCGGGTATGCTTTGTCATGTAAAACTGGCACTGGTGATATGCGTGTTGCTTTGACACAGCTTTGTCATTGACGCTACCAGTTTCGTGCTTCAACAGCGGCAAGAACGGTTTTATAAACGCGTTGAAGCGGAGAGATCTCTGGCGTGGTGGTGTTCAGGTCAGCATCCGTTGAGGCCGAAGGAAACGCCCCGAGCAGAGAACGCAAGTGCAAAAGGTGCCCAGGCAACGAGACGTTTGTTTTGTTTTGTTTATTTCTTTTTTCCTCAGTTGCGCCGTCTGGTTTGAGGAGATGTTGCTGGATGGGGCATGTGCCAAGAGGACTTTATCTGGTCGATCGCATCGCAGCGTTCTCCAAGCTGTGTGTCCACGCTGTGGGGACCGTTGGTCGCCCTTCCTCGATGGCCGGTATAACGGCCGTGGTTCGAAACGCTCGGCCTGGCTGCCGTGAGTTCCAACCTGTTCGTGAAGCGTAGGAGGGCCGCCTAACTTGGGGGGCTCTCCTCCTCATTCTCTCCCGGGAGGACCTTTTTCCGTCCCCCGCTCATCCGGGAACCTAGTTGTTTTGGGTGAGGACAACGCCCGCGGGGGGAGGAGGTCGACGCGCGTTCCCGACTTCGGGAACGAGAGGGACTCCTCTCGCGGGATGCGATAGAGATCGGACGTGTCGCGAAGGACTTCCTTTGCCCGCTTTAGGCTGCGCTCTCGGGACAGTGTCGACAGGGTGAGCCTTTCATCTGACCTTGTCGGCGCGGGGGTTTTGGGACAGTGTGTCTTTTGGTGTTCCAATAAACACCGTTGGACCCAGTCCTATTGTGGTACGTGCTCCTTCTTTTTAGAGAAGCGATCAGTTGTGCGGCTGACGTTCGGACCTGCCCATAGCGGTGTTCTCGAGAGAAAGCTGCGGGGTGTGGGAGTAGGCTTGGCGTCTCCCGATTAGAGACTGCCGCTGAACCCTTCGGTTACCACCACCCGTGACCATCCCACAATGCTTATGTATACTTTACACCAGCGGTTCTCAAACTGTCATCCGCGGACCCCCAGGGATCCTTGAGAACGTTCATGGCAGTCCATGCCAAGTAAAAAAGACGCTCTAAAAAAATTCTCCTATGCCATCACACAAGAACTCTGATGCAGAACGCATTGGGGGTCCTCGAACGGCCTCCAAGTGGGTCAGGGGGTCAGTGACGGCCAAAAGTTTGAGGACCACTACCTTAAACCATGATAGAGACTAAAAATATCAGGTCATTTTGATAAACCTGATCTTTTGGGTCGTATAAAGTTACGCGTCCCAGCTAAAATCATGCGAAATTGCAACAAGTTTTATCCTGACAAGCTAATTTAAAAAGAAGCTAAAGAGTTTCTTGAAAGAAAACAAGTATTATTATCTTGTGAATCTGAATATTGCCGTGCGCAGAGCTTGCCAAGTAGGCAGCGCGCGCGTGGCCTAACGGTTATAGCGCCTGCCTCTCCACGCGAAAAGCCAGGGTTCGATTCCTGGCCGCTGGGACGCCTTTTTTGTTGACATCTAATGTAATGTTCTGGTAAATTCGAGAACCGTGTTGCTTGTTCGAGGTCAGAAAGTTCTACACGCCGAACCTTCTGGGCCGATTATTCCAGAAGCCCACGCATGTACATAAGGGGCTCCGCGTGGCGAGCCGCAGTCAGTTTCGCCCCAGCGTTCGACTCTGCTCTTTCGCCGATTTCGACGCCCGCGACGCTCTGCTGTTATCTTCTGTTTCCTTTTTATTTTTGGGCACAAGTTCGCCCCTATTAAACGTTTCAGTTTCTCTAGTTATTCTCCGCCTCATCATTTGTCATTCATGACATTTTGGTGGAGGTGCGGGGTATTGCATTTTATGCCCGTTAAGCGTACCCCTCCGAAGACATCCCGGCCAAGCGACGTGCTCAGCCCCGAAAGGCTACCCTTCGCCGAAGAAGCCGAAGCCCGAAGAAGCCGTCGTACCAGAGGTCAGTCTCCCGAATTGGGTCTCTTGCCCGAGGACCGGAAGAAGAAGATCCCGACCATGACCACCCCACCCGTCGTCGTCCTGCCCGTCGCACCCCGGACTCCGACGCCTTTCCACGGGGAGGTCCACGAGGACATCGAAGACTGGCTGCGACACTACGAACGTGTAGCCCGCCACAACGGATGGACGACTGAGCAGTGCCTCCACAACCTTTACTTCTCGCTTGAAGGCACTGCGAGGCACTGGTTTGAAAACCACGAAGCCTCCTTCACTACATGGGAGTCCTGCGTCACCGAACTTAAGCGGACATTCATTAACCACCATCGTCGCCAGAGAGCAGAGGACCTGCTTCAAACAAGGGTGCAGGGCCCCAACGAAAGCCTGACCAGCTTTGTTGAGGATGTCCTGCGTCTAAGTGCCCGAGCCGACCCGGAGGCCGCCGAGGAAAAGAAACTTCGAATCCTCATGCGAGGCGTCAAGGCAGAAATTTTTGGAGGCCTGGTTCGTAATCCCCCGACGACCGTCGATGCTTTGTGAGGGAAGCCACCAACATCGAGCGCGCACTGACGGCCCGAGCAAGCCACTACCACCGACTCGCCGGCGCGCCTACTGCTCCAACCGTCGCAGCTTCCCTACTGGACCCGAATACCAGCGGTGTCGACAGCCTCCGGGAGATCGTCCGGGATATCGTCCGGGAAGAGCTCCGCAAGATCCTACCTGCTGCAGATCGCCCGTCTTCCCTCTCACGCGCCGAAGTCGTGCGAGACGAGGTTCAGCGAGCGCTCCTGCCGGATACCCCTGTCACCGTGGCCGCAGCCGACGAGCCGACGCTGACCTACGCCGCAGTGGCCCGACGACCGCCGCCAACTGCTCAACATTACCCGGTGGCGCCACGACGAGACCCACCAACGCAGGCGTACCCCCGACGCAACGACGAAGTACGTCAGTACGACCGCCGAGAACAGCCGGCGCCAAGGAAAACCGACGTGTGGAGGACAGCGGATCGACGACCCATCTGCTACCACTGCGGGGAGGCCGACCATATCTACCGCCGTTGTCCCTACCGGCAAATGGGCCTGCGTGGGTTCCACCCAAACGACCCACGCCCGAGGTACGGCGAACGCCCTCGCGACATCGAGGAGTACCTTCGACGCTCGCCCTCCCCAGTGTCGTCTCTCCGCCGTGAAGCCCGCTCCCCATCGCCACGACGTTCAGCGTCTCCAGCGCCACGACCCCGCCGAGAGAGCCTGTCTCCCCTTCGTCGCCGGGAAAACTAAGTGCGGCAACGCCCGGAGGTGACGTTGCCGAAAACGACCGAAGCAAAGAGCCTCCAACAACGCCGGAGCGCTCCCACTCTCCCGACGCCCGCATCGCACCGACGCCCCTGCATCGGTGTCCAACAATCTAAACATTATTATCGACGGCCACGACGCATCGGCACTCGTGGACACCGGAGCAGACTATTCAGTCTTGAGTGGGAGGCTCTCTCGCCGCCTTCGAAAAGTGACGACGCCGTGGGAGGGGCCGCAGATACGAACTGCTGGGGGACACCTCATTACGCCTGTCGGAAGGTGCACTGCTCGAGTTGAAATCCACGGAGAGACGTGCCCTGTCAAGTTCGTCGTTCTGCAAGACTGTTCGAGGGACGTTATCCTCGGAATGGACTTCCTCTGCGAGTATGGCGCTGTCATCGACCTGGGAACAAACCGGCTGACGCTACGAAAACCTGCTCCACCACCGGAGGAACACAAAGCGACGTCCTCCGCGGTCCGAGTCCTCGCAAACCACGTAAACTTACCACCGCGCGTCGAGTGTTTTCGTACTCGTCGGGATCGATGAAGCTTCCTGCGGCGAAGTTCTTCTCGAGGGAAGCCTCCAATTGCTCCTGGGAAGAGGAATAGGCATCGCAAGAGGAGTAGCTGAACTTCAGGATGGGCGGACTATGGTCCTCGTGACGAATTTCCGAAATGAAACGCAACACCTCACGAAAGGTGCAGCCGTGGGCCACGTCGAGGAACTCCGAAACTCCGCCGAAATCGCCGCGATTACTGACGAATTCTCGCCACCTCAGCAAGACAGTACGTCGCCAGCTCAGCTCGACATTGACCCTAAGCTTCCGGGCCCGAAACGTGTGCAGCTGATTAACCTCCTCGCCGAATACCGCGACTGCTTTGCGACGTCGTCGAAGGTGCGCCAAACCGCCGTAGCGAAGCACCGCATCGTTACCGAGGACGACGCGCGCCCTGTGCATCGATCGCCGTACAGAGTCTCCGCTAAAGAAAGGGAGGTGATCCAGGAGCAAGTTCAAGAGATGCTGAACGACGACATAATCCAACCTTCAAGCAGTCCGTGGGCATCTCCAGTAGTGCTGGTTAAGAAGAAGGACGGAACGCTTAGGTTCTGCGTGGACTACCGGCAGCTGAACGCGGTGACGAAGAAAGACGTCTACCCACTCCCCCGCATCGACGACACTCTGGACCGGCTGCGCCACTCTCGATATTTCTCATCGATGGACCTGAAGAGCGGCTACTGGCAGATCGAAGTCGACGAACGGGACCGAGAAAAGACAGCCTTCGTCACGCCGGATGGACTGTACGAGTTCAAGGTGATGCCCTTCGGACTATGCACGGCGCCAGCAACTTTCCAGCGTGTCATGGACACAGTACTGGCAGGACTGAAGTGGCAGAGCTGTCTCGTCTACCTCGACGACGTCGTAGTCTTTTCCAGCGACTTCGACGAGCACTTGCAACGACTCCGAGCTGTTCTCCAAGCCATACGGACCGCCGGACTCACCCTGAAGCCGTCAAAGTGTCGGTTCGCCTATGACGAACTGAAGTTCCTAGGCCACGTGGTTAGTAACGAAGGCGTCCGCCCAGACCCCGAGAAGACTCGCGCTGTCGCGGCATTTCCAGCGCCGACAGACAAGAAGGCCGTGCGAAGATTCCTTGGACTTTGTGCCTACTATCGACGCTTCGTTCGGGATTTCGCAAGGATTTCCGCACCGCTCACAAAACTCACGAAGGACGCCGAGAAGTTCGAATGGGCCGAGGAGCAGCAGCAGGCATTCGACGAGCTGAAGCGAAGACTCCAGACTCCTCCTGTCCTTGGACACTTTGATCGGGATGCTGAAACCGAGATTCACACGGACGCTAGTAATGCAGGACTTGGAGCGGTACTAGTTCAAGTGCAAGAAGGCACCGAGCGAGTCATCGCCTACGCAAGTCGGACGCTGTCCAAATCGGAGAGAAATTACTCCACGACTGAAAAAGAATGTCTTGCGGTCGTATGGGCAATCACGAAGTTCCGGCCGTACCTGTACGGGAGCCCGTTCCGCGTAGTCACGGACCACCACTCGCTCTGCTGGCTTGCGAACCTCAAGGACCCGTCAGGACGCCTCGCTCGATGGAGCCTCCGACTACAAGAGTTCAACATGACTGTGGTTTACAAGTCGGGACGCAAGCACAGCGACGCTGACTGCCTGTCCAGGGCCCCTGTCGAAACACCTTCCGGCAGCAGTGACGACGATGACGACGAGTGCTTCCTAGGAGCAGTGAACACCGACGACATGGCACGACGTCAACGAGACGATCCGGAGCTGCGCGCCTTAATCGAGCACCTGGAAGGGCGCGGGAATACCGTACCACGTGTTTTCTCACGAGCCCTGCCGACCTTTGCCATTCGACGAGGTGTACTCTACAAAGAGAACTTCGGGGACAACAACTCGCCGTGGCTGCTGGTAATCCCGACCGACCTTCGGGAGGAGATCTTTCAAGCATGTCACGACGACCCGACGTCCGGACACCTTGGTTACAGCCGGACGCTGGCCCGTATTCGTGAAAAGTATTACTGGCCCAAGCTCCCCAAAACTGTCCACCTCTACACCCGATCATGCCACGAGTGCCAGCGACGCAAGAAACCGCCGACAAAGCCGGCAGGTCTCCTGCAGCCAATTGCCCCGCCAACTGCACCATTCCAGCAGATCGGAATGGATCTACTTGGTCCTTTCCCGCCGTCGACCCTGGGGAACCGTTGGATAATCGTTGCCACTGATTATCTCACGCGGTACGCAGAAACGAAAGCCCTTCCTTCGGGGACAGCTGTTGAAGTCGCCAAGTTTTTCATCGAGTCCATCGTACTCCGGCACGGCGCTCCCGAAGTTCTGATTACAGATCGCGGATCATCGTTCATGGCACAGCTGACCCAAGAAATCCTCCGGCTCAGTCACACCAGCCATCGTCGTACCACTGCGTACCACCTGCAGACCAACGGGCTGACGGAGCGCCTCAACAAGACAATCGCCGACATGATCTCTATGTACGTCGACGTGGAGCACAAGACATGGGACGAGGTGTTGCCGTACGTCACTTTTGCCTACAACACGGCCGTGCAAGAGACCACCGGGGTTACACCCTTTCAACTGGTTCATGGTCGCAAAGTGACGACAATGCTGGACGCGATGTTACCCCACGAACCGGCTGCCGACGGAAGCGACGACGCCCAGGTGGTTGCCCAACGGGCAGAAGAAGTCCGTCAGCTCGCCAGACTCCGGATTCAAGCCCAACAACGAATCGACACTGGCCGCTACAACCTTCGTCGTCGGGACGTCCACTTCCAGCCCGGAGACAGGTGTGGGTGTGGACACCGATCCGCCGCCGTGGTCTCAGCGAAAAACTCTTGAAGCGCTACTTCGGACCCTACAAAGTGCTTCGTCGACTCGGGGATCTGAACTACGAGGTGATGCCCGACGGAACACGGACTTCATCACGCCGCCCTCCACGACCAGAAGTCGTCCACGTCGTGCGCATGAAGCCGTACTACGCTCGATAGGACTGTGGACCTTATGTGTTCCAAATGACTCTTTAGCTTACCGTTCTTTTGTTTGCTTTGTTTTGTTTTGTGCTGCATCGGGGCGATGCACTTTTTAAAGGGGGGAGTAATGCCGCGCGCGCAGCTTGCCAAGTAGGCAGCGCGCGCGTGGCCTAACGGTTATAGCGCCTGCCTCCCACGCGAAAAGCCAGGGTTCGATTCCTGGCCGCGGGGACGCCTTTTTGTTGACATCTAATGTAATGTTCTGGTAAATTCGAGAACCGTGTTGCTTGTTCGAGGTCAGAAAGTTCTACACGCCGAACCTTCTGGGCCGATTATTCCAGAAGCCCACGCATGTACATAAGGGGCTCCGCGTGGCGAGCCGCAGTCAGTTTCGCCCCAGCGTTCGACTCTGCTCTTTCGCCGATTTCGACGCCCGCGACGCTCTGCTGTTATCTTCTGTTTCCTTTTTATTTTTGGGCACAAGTTCGCCCTCATTAAACGTTTCAGTTTTTCCAGTTATTCTCTGCCTCATCATTTGTCATTCGTGACAATATCACGTTCGTCTTCCCCAAAGACGTAACTAGACGCGAGACAACACGAAAAACCTCAGACCAGTTGTTAAGTCATACTAAGATCTTTCAGCTGCCAAGCGCGTGTCGCTTCTGTAGGGCAGCGCACGCGATCGAAAGCTTGAAGATGAGCGAGCTGAAGATGAGCGAGCGGAGATTCCAAAACTCCTAATACGACGTCACGCTCTGGGAAAGAGGGGCTTCAGCGGTACTTTGAAAGTGATTTTCTGCAGCCTCCATGCACCAAATTGAAAAATAATCTTGATATTCCTGTTCCTGTAGGCCAAATGAAGACAATTTAGGTGTTTTTGCTCGGATACAGAACAGCTTCAGTTTCCCTTAAAAGCCCTGAATACATTGAATAAAAAATTTCTGTGAGAGCTTTGTTCAGCACGATTTCTTTTCCACGCCTTATTTTGCCTTTAAATGATGGAATGTGTCTGTAGTATAATTTATTATGACTTAGGCCAGGGTGGCCAAATTCTTCGCGAGTCCAAGTGCAGCTTGCGGCTCCCTGGTAAGTGTTCCCCCTTCTCCTCATGTGTCCCAAAAACAAAAAGAATTCTAGAATTAAAAAACAAAAAACTCACAGTCTTGGCACCTTTGTACTACACTACATAGTACATACAGCTGGACTGCTTTCTGACACATAGATGTGTCCAGTGACCCTGTTTCCTTTATTGTTCTAGAAAGAATTTCAAACCGTATTCGCCTAACGGGCGTCGGGACCAGTGGCTGGCTAGCGAATCATGCATTCATTTTCGCTCAGCGGTTGAAGAAACATTCTGCTGCCTGGTGCTATATGTTGTAGTCGACAATTATACTTGTCCCCTTTGGCACGGACTGTTCCCTCCATATAGTATTTTGTTAAAAGTAGCCACCCCCCCCCCCCCCCCTTTTCTTATCTGTGGCTCCTCAACTTTTGTAGTTTTGCTCTAACCCCAAGTCACCAGACACATTTCTGTGAAACGTTCACATTCAAATCTTAAATTTGCGTCAGCCGCGGAGCTTCCAACTATAAGAGGTCGTTCGTAAACCCCCGTGA
>JAZHYW010030498.1:0-11018 GCA_037355805.1 Ixodes ricinus | reverse complement strand
TAGAACAAGCTTACAGACTTCACAGCTCTTTCGAAGTGCCTTGGAGAGCCGTGGCAGTAATGCACTGCCCTTTCTTCTATGATGCAGTGCTGAAGAAGGCCAAGCACCGCATTGTGGAGAATATGAGCTCGACCACGGCGGATGCACTGGGTCTCAGCAGGGCCATCCTCTGCAACGGTGAGCTTGCTTTTTCCCTACGTCGTTTTTTCCTAACACAGTAGACCCTTTACAAAACTCTGAGCCATCTAACGGCGGTCACAGGGCTACAGAATATTTGCTCCCATAGCTTCTGACATAGAAACAAGTTGCCTGAATCACTGGCCCCGAACTTTGTGAAATTAAAGCAATGTAACTTCGTGAAATTAAAGCAATGTACAGTGAAATTCCATAAGGATGCCCTACCCTGAGGGATTGTTTACCCCATTTTTCTCGCTAAATATCTATAACACGAAAATTCTGAAAAATCGCTCCCCTCTCCCCGATTCCCATCAGACAGGAATCTGACATCAACTCTGCATCCGCAGTAATGGTACGTGGGACAAGCGAGTTTGTGGCGGGTCTAGCCGCGATCTGCATGTGCGAGATTGCTTCTCGTGGGACGCGAGTTGATCCCGCGTGTTTATTGCACCGGAAAGTGCGAGTCTGCTGCGTCCGCGATCTACGATGTCCGTTCGCATGACATGCGAGTTCGTAGCGGGTTCCTGCTTTTTTTGTCCCGCGATCTGTGCACGGCGATATCGGTTCCCGTGACATACGAGTTATCCCTGCATGTTTATTGCACCGGGAAGTGCAAATCTGCTGCGTTTGTGGTATGCAGTATTGGTTTCCATGACATGCGAATTTGCGACGGGTTCCTGTGTGCCCTGTGCTTCATGAAAAGCCAATCTGCGATATCTTTGACCGTGACACAGAAGCTTGTAGCGAATTCCTGAGTTTTACCGCATTGTGACACTGGAATTCGCCATGTCCACAATCAGAGGTATCAGTTTCCTTTACAAGGTCTGTAGCTAATGCCCCAGTGTTTTATCACTATTCTTCTATAAAGTTTTGCCGTCGCATCCCCAAAGATGGCCCGCCCCGTGTTTTTCCCCATTTATTTCTTCATCTTGGGTGGGCGTCCTTACGGGATTTTACCAAATACCAATCAACTTGTGAGAACCAGTTCTCTTCTGCCTTTTCTGTGCTCTCAGAGACCTTCAATTTGCTGGTGTGGAAAAATCAGCATGATGCCACCATTATGCCTGGTTGACATAGCTGCATTGTTTGCATTCAGCACAACTGCAATGACAGAAATGGCAAAGTAACCAGGACAACCGTTTGCTCTACAAAATGTGACAAACAATACAAGTACTTCGTCAAGCAATCTTGAGGCACAGTTGTCCTGGTATCTTGAACGTTGCTGTTGATGAAAGCATCTCAACCAGCCCTTAAACGTCCGGTTCAACTGTGAAAATTCTGCATAGGGTAACCTTTGACAAGGGCCTTCCTTGCAAGCATGGTGCTCTCTTGTCTACTGCAGACAGCCTGGTGAAGAAGCTGGAAGAACTGTCGAGGAACGAACAGATCTACAAGGGCCTGATGGAACACACGCATCACATGCTCAAGGCCTTCTTCGACATTTGCCATGTGTACAGAGGTATGCACACACCAAGATTTGATGCCACATGTCGCGTTTTGATTAACTGAACATTTTTTTGGCAAATTGACAAACGTTTGGCGCTCGCACCTGGGCCGTCTTTTGCGGCTCGAGGGGATTCTCTTCTGCCCTAGCGGGTCAGACTTGGGCGTCGGCAGTCAGCAGGGAGGATTGGTGGCCTTCGCCATCGTTGTCTGCCACTTGGGAGGGGGAAGCTCACCTCATCTGTGACACTGTCACCGACTAGAATGGACAGCCTCTAGATTGTTGGAGGTAACTGTCGAGAAATTTAAGTGTGCTCGGAAAAGATGAGCGGTTGTCGGAGTGTTTGCTCGTAAAGAACGAGGGTTAGGGATATTTTCACTTGTTCTCTGCCCACTTTTATCCATATGCAAACGTACAGTCACGATTCATCGTCAACTGATCTTTACTGACGGCGCTACAGGGCGACTGACTAGTGTGGCTTGCACGTTATTGCAAGTTTTTCTGCGCTTAGTTTGCATGACGCGCAAGCCATTTTAGGTGTCTGCTTTGTGGGAGAGGTAGGCGATCGCGTGATCATTTTTATATATCGCTGCTATCTTAGGTAAATGGGGCTGTTACGAGCAGGTTTTACAGCATTGTAATCACTTCAAGAAACCATCCCAGTTCCTCTTTACATTAAACTTTATTTTCCTGCAAGGACAGGTTGTATTTAGCATTGGCCTCTCATAGTGTACAAATGGTAGAGATATGACATAGTGCACATTAAAGGTGGAGACTACTTCAACGTCTACCGTCAAAATGTCGAAAATAATTATTTGGACGTCTATAACGTCACTTCCGTAAAATTTCAAAATAGTGGCTTTACTATTTCAACGTTTCCCGTCAGTGCAGCCGTCGCAGTAACAGCCGTTCTATGGTTTCTTCAATTTTGTTGTTTAGTTTCTGATGGTGTTGTCGGGGTTGTGTCAACGGAGTTACGCGTCGCTGTGTCGCATGCCTACAAAGTTTCGGTCCCATCCTAGTTGGCACTGGAAATGTCTTACACGGCGTCTGTGTGCTACTGATAAAATGGAAACTTGGGCGAGTTGGTGATTCATATTCTAAGGTTAACAGCGCAAGATCAATCACACACACCGACACAAAAGGACAAACACACGCACCTGTCAACTGTCAAGCCACACGGCTGGCTTGACAGTTGATCCTTTGAACACACCCAGCAGCGATGTTCTCAGCTCTCGCACGCGTCTCATCGAAAATATTGAATCCACAACAAAGGCGTGCCGGATATCTTTCTGTCGTGCCTGGTCGTAACAAGTATAAGTGCGTACACTAGATAACACAGAGTTTGACATGCATTCTGTACCTCTACGCCCCTAGCACTGTACGAGCGTATCTTCGGATGGTTCAGTCTCGCTTTTGTATCTGGCCCCTGCCCTGTTTTTAACCGGGTTTCGTGGGTTCGTTGTTTAGTCTTAGATTTTCTTTTTGGTTTGTGTGTATAGCGAGCGGGTTGGCTACGAGACGATCGGGATGTTACACAAAAAGTCGTGAATGCAAACATTGTCTCCTTCATGTTTCTTGATCAGTGCGAACAAACAACAAAGGTTTGGAGGCACCGAGGAAAAAATTTTCATGTTGCAGTCTGCGCCATGCTTACCACGAGATACGCGCATTTTTCGATGTTGTCCACTCAGCTGCAAATTTTCTGACACAAGATTCAGCTCCTTTGTCTACCTATATAGAACACGAGAAATAAACCAAATAAACGTTACGTGTCGACTGGACGACATTTGTTTTCGGAAAATGCATGTTGAACCAGGCCTCCGACTGCGAGCAAGGCAATGTTTTTCGACCGCCACTGTCGATCACTTTCCAGTCCGGGACTCCGAAGCTCTGAACCAAGTTTGAGACATCAAAATAACAAAACAAAAAAATATTTTGATGGGGAACGTCAAAATAATTTTAAAACTACAGTGAAACCTCGTTATAACAAAGTTGAAGGAGCGGTCGTAATTATTTCGTTATAACCATTAGTTTGTTATAACCACTATCCATTTCTTCCCACTAATAGCAAGCAAGGGGAATTATGATTGCTTTGTTATATCCATTAGTTTGTTATATCCCATTTTGTTATAACGAGGTTTTACTGTACTTCCACGTCTTCAGGAAGTGGCGTCACAAACGTTAAAGTAATGCTGAAAATTATTTTGAAGGCAGGCGTCAAATTTGTCACTGCCTACTTTACACCACTGTGCCTCACGTGCGGTTCTCTTGACACCTTTTCACGCAGCGTTTGGGGACGTGTTTGCGGAGATCGGGGTGCGTGAGCCCCAGCCCCGTGCGAGCGAGGCGTTCACGCGGTTTGGCGAGGCCCACCGGAGCATAGAAAAGTATGGCATCAAGCTCCTCAAGACCATCCGACCGGTGAGTGACGTCCATCATCACGTCTACGTGCAGACATGTACGTAACACGTTACTAGTAACGAGTTAGTTCTACCTAGTTACTTTTTCCGTAACGAATAATGTATTTAGTTGCTTTTTTTTTTTTAGAAAAGGAACGAGTAACATACTTTTTAGGGCACTTTTGGCGTGCCTTTTGCCGAAGAAAAAGTGCCCTATGAAGCTCGCTCAGCACGGAGAGCGACGCGATCGTTCTTAGGCCTAACCGCTTTCAGAATATCACTGTCTAAAAGCGGATCACAGACGACTGTGTGTTTGTTGACATCAGTGCATACGATGGATGAAGCACGTCAAGGTGGGCAATTCCTCGATCCCAGCTTCGCTAGGCGTGCGTGCTGCTCGGTTTCACGGTTGATCACTTCCACAACCGCATAATTGCAGCCATTACGAGAGCGGCCTGGCTTGGCTTGACTTGGCCTGGCTGCTTGGCAGCAAAGAAAATTTGCTTGGTGGGCTTCGTGGGCTTGGTGGCTAGCTGGCTAGCTAAGTTGGACACAGTTCAAGACTCGCAGAGCCAAAAATTAAAAGTGTGTTCATTACGCGATAAAAAAGAAAGTCAAGATATTGATGCCCGTTTGGGGGGGGGGGTGCATTCATTATGCGAGTACAGTAAAACCTCGTTAATTCGGATCTCATGGGGTCGCAGAAATGTCAGAATTATCCGAAAGTCGAAAGATGGAGAGGACACAGAAAACTGTGTGAAAACGTTTCCCTGTGACATACCTTTCTTTTGAGAAGAAATCTGTTACTGCCGGCTGCTTTCTGGACGACATTTGGGCGGAGACAACAACTTTCCCTAGCGCAGTCAGGTGCTCCACCGCACTCGCACTGGCGGAGCTGCGCATCCCGTGCGCTGACGATCCACCGCAGCTAAGGCCTCTTCTAGTTTCGGGTGCACCACCTTCTGCAGCCGCTTTCTTTTCGCGTTGGAACTTCTCGCTCTCGAAAGACTGTAGGATCTCTGCCTCATTTTTCATGTATGTGGCCAAAGTGCTTCTCTTGACATAGTACCTTTCCATCACTTGTTGTCGGGAGACGCCGTCCTTCAAGGCCCTCAGTATTTCCACTTTCGTCGCTAAATTCTTGGCCTGGTACAGCTGCAACTGAAAAAATATTAGCACAAGTCGCCGGTGATCGGAGCGGCAAGAGTGCGGCACGCGGCGCTATTGTTCCCGAGTGCGCCGGTAGCGAGAGTGCCAGTCACGTTGCATGTTTCAACACGAATGTGGCCAGCGGAAAATTGAGGGATAAGGTAGCTGTTAAAATGCGGGCTTTAGGATGGGCTGCTTTCTACTGGCCACCCCCGGGCCCCATGTTGAGGCATGAAACGTGACTGGCACTCTCGCTATTGGCGCGTTCAAGAACAACAGCGCCGCGTGTCGCGATTTTGCCGCTCTGGTCGTTGGTCACTTGTGATACTTTTTTCTGTTGCAGCTGTACTTCTGCCGCTTCCGTGCCAGGAGACTAGCGTGCTGACGTACAGCAATCCAGAGCAAAACTGGTGCGAAACACGGAGAACCAGAAGAGCGAAGAACCATAGAAAAGAACGAAAAAACCACGTGTGCACCTCGGATGGATTGCGGTCATACCCTTTGGAACAGATGGTAGCTTGCGTCACCTGCCGAATTCATCCGAATTAATTGTAGCGCGCCACGTTCCCTTCGAATTAATGAGCGTTTGGTGCCATTGACTATTACACACATTTGACGGGACCGGATCGGCAGTTCAAATTATCCGAATTTCCAAATTGGGAGGTTGAACTAACGAGGTTTTACTGTAAATACAGTATTTGGTTGCTTTTCTGGGGTAGCGTGTAGATGTCTGCCTACGTGTTATGTTCACCTCTTTTTGTTGGAGGAAAACTTCTCTTCAGAGGTGCACCATTCTTTGCAATGGTAGCATAGCTAGCCTTGATCACGACAACCAGTATTTATAGTTTAACATTTAATTCTTGCATAATCACCCGTTTCGTCTTAACCTTTTGTCCTTCAAGGTATTCCAAGAAAAAAAAAAAATTATTTTAACTAATACCACTGAGAATTGGGCCATGACTAAGCAATATAATTAATATCACATAATCTTTTTGATACGAAATTCGGTAACATGAGAGCTGCAAAGTTTTCCACAACACTTTCAGCAGCATCTAGGAAAAGACTAAATAGACACACTTCTGGCTGGGTTAAGCTCTATCTGTAATATACCAATATTTACTCATTCAACCACCTATTAAAGGTCTTTCGAAGGCATTATGTAAGGGTGTGTGCACACAGTGAATGTGTTCCTGGACAACGTAGTCAGACTCCGTTGTTCTGGATTACAGGTCTGCCAGCTTTCCTTTTAGCCGTAGCTGCTCCCAATGGCAGCATTGTTATTCCCGAGCAGCGAAAAAGTGCCACTGTTTCTCTTATCACCCCTAGATGCTGAGCGACTTGAACACATACCTGAACAAGGCCGTGCCAGACACCAAACTGACCATCAAGAAGTATGCAGATGCCAAGTTTGAGTACCTCGTGAGTATGCGCATACCTGGCTCATTCAGGCTGGGGCCCAGAGCCGACAAGACTCCACAAAGAGTACACCAGAGCCGTATATGTAGAGAGTTTGGCCATTCATTGGGAAGTATAGGAGACAAATGAGGAGGCGCCATTGGCCAAAGCGGGCTGGGCGTGTTCCAGGGCGTCTTCACAAATTCGAATGTGGCCAACCAGAAGCTGGAAATAATACCCTGGCGGTGGTCGCGAGACACAAACTTAATAAGTGTGTTGGAGTAACTCTGGGTGACTGAAAATATGGTGCACATGATGTTTCAATCACGGTCATCCAAAATCATGGTAAAAGAGTGCAACTAGCGGAACGATCGACATAATCCGTACGCCAGGCGCCAAGGGCCGGGAATCTGCCGTCGAAGCGTTCACACCCTGTTCGAGCAAAACAGAGTTCGAGCGGCACATTTGTCTCTTGCATCTTTCTGCATGATCATGATCGAAATATCTTGTGCACCCTATTTTCAACCATGAAGGGTTACTAGATTTAATTCTTACGCACTTGTTAAAATGATTAAATCTGTTTCTCGCTATCACCGCTAGGGGATTCTTTTCGGCTTCTGGTTGGCCAAAGAGCATGCAAAGCCCTCTTTCTGCGTCTGGTGCTTGTCCTGGCTCTGCCCGCGCCTCCCATTGACCAAACTCTCTCAATACACGGCTCTGGAGTACAAATGTTACGTCTATCGAGTTCAGGTGTGCTTACGGCATATGGATATGCAAACCTCGAAGTCACTCTTGACATTATCCCGAGTTAATTGGATCAAACTGTTTCTCGTCTTCTCTTCCAGCTATTTGTTGTGCGAGATTGGGGAGGAAAAGGGTGCACGCTGAATTCATCTTAACATAGGCAGCTAGAAAAATTTTAATAGTTCACAATGTTAATAAAAATCTAGGTTGCTATTTATTTTGTCTGAAAATAGCATCACTGATTTTGATTTTAACTGTACTATTGAAGTGAAACGGTAAGAACATTCCAATCTCCCTTGTTAGTTAGTTATACTGCTTTCACATATTTTCTTATTGTCTAACAATATTCTACACTCGATGCTCAGAGTTTGCTCTCGTGCAATGCGTCGTACAGTATGTGCAGTTGGCCAGTGCCTCCTAGATAATGAGGCTGTAGCGCAGGATCTCCTATGTCACCTGCTGGATTCTATTGCAGGGCAGAGACTGGACACGATTGCCGTGTCAGCGTTCATCTGGGGCTCGTGTTCAATCAGCGAAGTGTCCAATCTCTGCCCTGCACTAGAATCCAGTAGGGGACATTGAAGATCCAGCACTATGGCCTTGTTATCTATAGTCACTGACTAGGTGGGAAGGAAAGGGTGCTGTTTCAAATGCTTGGTCCTCCAGCACACCCTCGTTGCCTTCCACCATGCTTCGGCTGCGCATGCGCACTCGAGGATCACGAGACGCCAAAGCGTCATCGAAGGTAGCAGGTTCACGCTGGAGGCAGGACAACTGCAGCTCCTCCCTGACATTCCCATCCTGGCGGTGACTGCATGTGTTGACTCGGCTGCCGTGCTCTGAGGTGCCTTTCTCTCTGTCCAGTCATACTGCTTGAGGGTGAAGGAGATGGACGACGAAGAGTACGCCTACCAAGCTCTGCAGGAGCCTCTCTACCGCGTCGAGACGGGAAACTACGAGTACAGGTAGTTTCCTTACTGCATCCTTTGTCGAGGGTCGTCCGTTCTAGCACTGCATCTGGGACGGATCCCGGTCAACCTCGCCCGTGCGCAGGTTGATCCTGCGCTGCCGGCAGGACGCCCGCGTGAGGTTTGCAAAGCTGCGGTCAGACGTGCTGGTCAAGCTGGAGCTCTTGGACCAGAAGCACGGTGAGTTCCCTTTTCCCACCCTGCGGTAAGCTGTCGTCGTCATCGCTGTCACCATCACCATGTTTTTACTACCATCATTGTTGTCATCATCACCGTGTCTTTACTATCATATTGTTGCTGTCTTCATGCCTCCACTGTCATCATTGTCAGCATGTCTTTACTATCGTCATCATCTTGTCTTTCTCTCGTCATCATGGTCGTCGTGCCTTTGCTATCATCATCACCATCATGTCTTCACTCTCATTATCATCATAGGCTGCTTGCACCTGACGTCACTTCCGGTTAGACTCGAAATCGAAACCAACATTGTCGTCTGCTATCAGTGCCTTGGCGCCATGTTGGAGGCATTCGGCGTCTTGTTGCGGCAGCATTGGCGCCGTAGAGTCATAGAGCCGTCTTTGTATAACCACATTTCAGAATATTTTCTTGTCCTAGTCAATTGCAAAAAGGTTCCTCACCTGACACGAAGTGCAGTCCACAAACCCTTAGTTGGGGTACGAAGCTTTTCTGTCGAGATCACAGAGTTAATATAATATAATCTAGAGCGAAAGATCCCGTGCATTTGGCCGCTTCAGAACGGCGGGGCATAGATGCGGACATCGGCGATCCCATTGGCGGTCGAACCCATAGCACTGGCGATGCCTTAATATGCACAAAGAAGCAGCAAAACATCACCTGTAAGGTCTGTACCTTGTTATTTTCTCTCTTACTTTGCAGAAAAACACCGGAATCGCGCATTGACAAAATTGAATAAAGTTGACAAGCGCTTCGAGCAACTTCAACTTGTCGCGGCAAAACGAACACGCCTAACCCTTCGTCTGCTTTCTTTCTCTGCTCTTTTGTCGCTTTCTTTCTCGTTCTTTCTCTCGAGACCGGAGATGTTAGCGCCCAGGATTTGCCGCGTTCTGCTCCCGTCTTTACCCGCCTGGTCGAGATTGTGCCGGCGTATCCGTCGGAGCCATTCATGACGCCGGCGAACCGATTGCTCGAGCGTCGCCTTGTCCTGGTTCCTAATGATTGCCGGAATTCTAGAAAAACCAATACTGCTGGCCTTAGCTCCATTTTGTCGCCGACTTTTACGGCTGGAACAATTAGTTACGGCGCAACTGACCATTTTAAACCTCGAGTGAGCGGACAAACTACAGTGCGAACACGGCCCCAAAGCACACAAAACATAGCATAACAGCGACGAATGCCTTCAACATGGATTCCGGCGGGTTCCGGTGAGATTTACGAACCGGTAGTAGCGTTGCATCATGATCTCATGCAAGAGCAGTGTACCTGCTGTCATCACCACATCTTTACTATCATCATCATCATCATGTTTTACTACCATTATCACCATGACTACTGTCATTGTTATCATGTCTACTGTCATTAGCATCATGTCTTTACTATCATCATCATTGCATCTTTATCATTGTCATCATGTGCCTTTACTATCATCATTGTCATCATGTCTTTACTATCATAATCAGTGTCATAATGTTTACTCTCGTTGTCATCGTATCTACTGTCATTGTCATGATATCTACAGCAAACGACAAAAGAATGGCGCGTGAAAAAAATAGGAAATAGTATATGAAAATTGCAAGTGTTTCATGGCTGCCCATTGAATGGAGCCAGCGTATTCTCTCTGTCGCGAGAGATGACAAAAGGTTGTAACAAACTCAGTCGTAATCAGTTGCAAGTGTGCGAACCCGCCTTAAAGGGATACTGAACCGAAATTTGAAATTTTCAAATTTCGTTCGGAAATAGGTCAAGCATGACGTGTAATAACCGTAATTCATAATCGCAGGTTTGTATTTTGAACGATTGGCTATATTTTTCGTTCCAAACGGTGCACTCGAGCGAGCGCTCGAAGAGAAGCGAACGGAGGGCGCGATGCGTCATGGGATATCCGGCGCAAACAAAAACAGAAAGAAAAGTTTCCCCGCATTCGTGACGTAGCAAGGCTGGCGGGATTATGAGCTTTGCCCTTGGTGGCGTTGTCAGCGTTGTGGTGGCGTCAATAGCGTCATCGCGTTACAACCGAGCCGTTCGAAGTGCCCGTGGGGTGACGAGCGTGTGGCTGGCCCAAGAAGCACGTAGCTTCCACAGCACTGTCAGCTTAGGGCTGAACGGGGTGGGAAAGCAACTTTTGTCCGAGTTTTGAGCGACTGGCTAATCTTCTAGGGGGAGAATGGCTGCATCCGGCTGCACAAACGAGGGTCCGAGAAAGAGGAGAGTCCACCCTTTCCGTCTTCTTGGACTGTTTGGTTCAATTCGCGATTTGTGAGTTGGGGAGGAAAGCTAAGAAGGAAAATGTTGAAATGCCAAAGAGCGGCGCTGCGCCAGAGGAATCTGCTACGTCACGACTACGTAGCAGATTCCACAACGTTGCTAGACTACCTCCCAAATAGGCTCCGCATGCATCCACCAGGTGCACATTGGAAGATCGTTTATTTAGCTTTAAAATTAGTTTTCTTGTGCCTTTCAACGGAAGACTGGTGTTTTTGAGGTTAGGGTGCAACATGCAACACATTCAAGCTAGAAAATGAGCGCTGAAATTTCGTTTCC
>JAZHYW010030497.1:0-23241 GCA_037355805.1 Ixodes ricinus | reverse complement strand
AACACCAATTTGCATAGCCTCAAACTCACTGCGGGAAGCTATTACCAAACAATGAGAGCTCTACTCGAAATCTGACAAGATTAAACGTCCCTAAATATTCCCCGAAATTCTTCAGGAAAGAACTAAGGCTTCCAGAAAAAGTAGCTAAAAAAACTATGAACAGTGGATACAAAAGTAGATACATTTTTTTCGAATATTTTTATCCTCTCATACACCATTTTCTATAAAAATTCTCTAGGAATTGAATAAATATTTTTGTTAGGGAGCCGTGATACACATTTGCTGAAAAAAATGGGAAACAAATATTTGGAGTGCAAGCAGCACCGCCCAATTAATAAGCGCTTTCTGTTTTTGGTTTAGCAACCGCCTGCGTTAATATACACAATCAACAGTTAAACCTGTCTAGTTGCATACCAGCTACTGAAGAGTGCAACCGAACTTTGTCCAAATTCTGGTTAAGTAATCGAACATGCCAACACAATCGTACTCTGCAAAACATTTTTTAAAAACCTTTTGTGGCACTCCTCTGAGCAAAGGCTAAAACCACCCAGAGCTCAAAGTGTGCGATACAAGGCGGCATGCACTCCTCGAACATGTGCCACACTCTAGTCTCTATTATAGAAAGAAAGTGATTTTCTAGTTGCTGAATGAAATCAAAGGCAGCCTCTGATGGTTCTAATAAGTTCCCGAAGAGTTTTCTTGGCATGTGGTATGCTTTAAGCACAAGAAAGTACTGGTGAGGCCTGGTCAAGTTATCAGACTCATACCATAGTAGCTGAGAACAGCCACAGCTGTGGGTTGTCTGTTCAGGGCATAAGCTTGATCGAATAGCCCCAAACGTAATAAGTGGACGAGTCATCAATTACGTTAAACCTGATGTCTGATGCCAGCTCAGAAATATACTCTAGTGGCGGGAAGTTATCAATTGAAGACGATCCCACATTGACTGAAATCGAACTTTCATGGTGCGAAGATATTGGCAACTCCTTGAGGTGGTCAAACTTTTATCCTCTACGTTTCCATTGTTCGACAGTTTGAACAGTTTCTTTGTCCCTATATCTTTGACTCTTAAGTTGAACTGATGCACATTTGGGTTTGTGTTGCAGCCCAGCATTTCCTCGTATATAGCTCCAAAAAGTTTCTCAAGTGGGTCTTACTGCAGGCGTCGTGTAAGTTAGAACTTAAAGTCAAGGCTATTTGAAAGCTCATCCCAGAGCATGAGGACACTTTTTATAGTAACTTGCCACCCTATGATGGCTTGTGGCTGCCTCCCTACTTGGGAACTACCATGCTGAAATCCATCCGAGCAGCTGGTGAAGGAAATCGAGTATTTCAGATTCTCCCTTCAGAATGGCATGACGCAACTTCTGCCCTGTCTTCTTAAATTGTGAGCTATTTAGGCACTCAAAAAGTATGTACATCCTAACATAGAAATGTGCTGTAGCCATGGGTGCCTCAGGAAGCTCCTCTGGCATAAACAAGGGATATGACTGCAAGAAAGAGTGAGGCACTCAGTACCTGTGCGGCACGTCATCCCCCCCTCCCCTGAAACAAAATCCTGGCTACGTGCCTGCCCAACAGTGTATGCAAGGGACTAAGCCAGAGATGGCAAAATTACTTTCAAAAAGTAATTAAATTACATTACTAATTACTTTTCAAGAAACTGCAGATAAGTAATTAAATTACATTACAAATTACCACAGACTAAAGGTAATGAAATTACATTACAATTACTATCCAAAAGTAATGAAATTACTTTGAAATTACTTCGACATTACTTTTGAATACCTTGAGGCAGTAATTCGCGCTCATTTTATTTACCGTATACACCATCACAGTGTTTACAAAACAAGCCTCGTTTGCCCTCACTAATGCGTGTGCAGGAACCAGATCCGGAAGATGCGAGGCGCTGCGCAATGCGCAGTGTCGACAGCAGCGCCACCGCGGTGATGTCACGTCTAAGAGCTGATTTTTCCATATGTTGCCAAAACTCAGATCTTCCTGCTTACGCCGCAACAACCTTATGTGCCTCAGATTGAACCAGACTGAACAGTAGTTTTCCTGGCGCACACGACATAAGTGTTAAACATGATGAATAGGTCCTTTAGATCTGACCTAGAAAGACAGTTGACTCACCGGTTTCGTTGTTCAAAACTGTGAAGGTCCTGCAAAAAGGGTGATATCTTTCCGTCTTTCTGATTTAGAAGTTGTAATCCGTGTCAGTTTGTTAAGTCGGGCACATGGCAGCTCAATCTTACAAGGGAGTCGTCACGAAACGTTTCCTTCCGCCTCGGACGCATTTTAATTTTATTCTCGTAGAGCACTATACTTCGGCGATTACTTTTCTTGGCAATGCTGTGGAGAGGAGGAGGCCCACGCTCAGCTTTAGTTCAGCGCTTAAAATGGGAGAGAGACGCGTGCCTGCACCCTCCACTGCACTTGCCAAGAAAGTTGTCGCCGAGTATAGTTGACCTCTTCTCGGTCATTACTCAAGGGGCATTTTTCAAAACACCCGAAGAGTCCCAGTTTTTACGCATTGCTCGTTGTACAGCCATAATCATTATATGAGCGTCGATAGTGAACGGTTTGAGCTTCCCACTGTCCTTCACAATAAATCGGTGATATCTGTTGTGGTTTATTCCACGAACTTCGAAAGTGAAGGCAATGAGTGACACAAGAGTAAATCGAAATGGTCTGATATCTACTGAAATCATCTGGGTTTCTATGCATCGAGAATTAACTATTTATTCCGCCTGTCATGGTTCACAAATTGTCTGTTTTGTTGTCGGGTCTGCTGATGAGCGACAAGGCTGGGGATCTGTCGAACCTGTTCCCCAGTTTCAACATGCCTAACCCGGTAATGTCTGTCGCCTGTAACTTGTTAGGTTGCCCATCCTGCTGCCTGCAATCAACAATAGGGATGAACCGGTGGAACATGTGTTGCTGGAGAACAATGCCCATACCGCCTTCCATGCACCATGCCTGTTCATACCTACGCGTAGTACGGACGTGGACGTTGTCAGCAATACTGGCTGGGTCCTGTTGGATCAGTCCCCATAGCACTGTCGAATAGGATGAACAATATATATCGTCGCATGGCGCGATGCCGCACCTGCGCCGCCGCCCCAGTTCGCGCTTCGCTGCTCTCCAGTGAGCAAGCGAGAATGCTCTTCTTCTTCGCCTTCAAGTCCTCCTGGCGTCTGGTCCAGCCTGTTGCCTGCGTTCAGGCGGTTCGGGAGAATTTCCCGGCCGTCTTCATTGACATCGGTCACGCATAATAATATCCTTCTCTTGTAAAGCTGCGTTAATCGAGATTTCGAGATTAAAGTACTCAGCCAATGAATATCTTCAAACATATTGCCCTGAGTACCCAGACATACTGAATTTGCTGAAATGAGAAGTAACATTATATTTACTTCATTACCCGCGCAATTAACGACGGTGTTCCACAGAATGCCGTTCACGCTGCCCTGGATCAGTCGACCTGACAATCCTGGAAATCATGAGCACAGCCAAACAAGGCCTCATCTGTAATGTTGAGATCACCATACCATCTGTAACCATGCATCGTCGCAGGGTCGAAACCAGTCTTTTAAAGACCGACCATACCGTAATACGCACATGACGGCGTACCGACAGCCCGGCGGTGCCACAGCGCAGAACTCAAACTGATCGTCTCCAGAACGGCTGCCATATTGAGCACGCAGCATTGCGTCAACGGATTGATGGTGCCGGACTAAACATGGTTGTGCCAGAAACAGGCGAATGTACGCGCATGACGAACGACGCACGAACGAGCAGAGACCATGCAGAATGATGCAGAGGCGACGGCGTGCAGTGCAGCAGACTCATGGCAGGCGCCGTCCATCAGCGTGGTTTTTGTGACGTGTCTGATTACCACCGGTCGAGGCTGTCTAAGTGCTCAACATCAATTCCAAAGCGACACCAATCTTCAGGCATGGGGCTCTCCTCAGAGGGATCTGTAATGACATAGCCAAACGACAGAAAGGCCGCCACGTCAGCGGAGGGCATTTTTAAACGCACTGTTCCGGGCCACCGATCTCATGTCTGTTTGCTGGATCGCGTTTGGCCAGCTCACTGCCTGCGGATCCGGAGTCGCGGTTCACTGGCGGCCATCTTTAGGTAGAGTTATAATCGGTCTCCAGCCATCGCATTGTAACACGGCGGTACAGTGACATGCGCGAGCAGGCCACCATAACAAAGTTCCTGTGGATCCTGTACACTGTACCGTGCGTGAGATTTCGTCCTCGATTATGGCAAGTTGTTCGACGAAGCAGACTTCCTGAAACCCGGCGTGAATCAGTAGCCTCGTCTCCGGAGGACCGGCGAAAAGTCCCACGAAAGGGCAAGCACCGGCAGTACAGCAGCAGATCGCAGGCGAAAGCAGATTCCGGAGCGGCGTCCAGCTTTTTCCGATGCTTCTTTGATGCGATCTCTTTGATGCGTGCTGCGCCGCTTTTCCGGTGCGTGTGCCGATTTCGTGAAACTTTTGCCGGGTCCTCAAAGACCGGGCTACCGTACGCACGCCGGGTTTCAAAAAACATGTTTCGTCAAACAATTTCCAATCAATCACGGAATATCACCCACGCTATTTTGATGGCAGCCTGCACCACAGCGCTGCCAAAACGCCATCAGGCATGGATGGATGATGGCGGCTGCCAGGTGGCTTCAGCTGCTGTATCTTGGCTAGTGGCGTGATATAACTCTACCCAAAGATGGCCGCCAGTGACCGCATTCGCGGAGCGGGCGAGCGCGATCCAGCAATTGTCATTGAGATCAGTGGATCTGGGCCGCGAATCGTGCCCCAGTGTCCTCTCTTTACCTGATTTACTCCATTACTCTATGGGTAGACTGCAGTTGGGGTCACCAGATGGCACTGGACTTCCGAAAAAGGTCTGGTGCTGATACGGTCACCGGTGAAACTAGTATATTTCTATAGAGTGCTAGGCAGTCCAGAGGTTCCGGATACGTATATTGGTCTCATTAGTGCTTCGATGCGCCTCTACTTGTGGTTTTTGAGTCGTTGGAAAAGTGTAGGTGGACGGCGCTATTAAAAAGGGAAGGGGCAGGGTGACATAAAAATGTTGGACGTAATTTTATTACTTGCAAAAGTTATCAGATCACTCTTTTTGATTCCTACCAAATAAAACTATTCAAATAATCACAGAAATAGTGTCGAAAATGAATCGATTATAGCTAATTTGATTACTTGTAACGAGGACCATTCAAGTGTTTCCCTTTGCACAATCGTAGCTCTACTTGACGGGTGACAATGATGGCGAATTCGGGTGGTCAGTCACCGGCGAAGCCGCTTGCAAGTGACACCAGTGACTAAAAACGCGCCAGCGGCGCACCACGTGATTCTCTCTACCCAAACACCAAGCGCCGGTAAATGGCGCTTTTGCTTAGCCTGCTTTGACTTCTTCCCTGATTAGTCTATGGTACAATGAACACGCTGTATGCGACCAGAACAGGAATTCCGACTCCCTGAGATGTGCGTAAACACAGGTGGTTTTGCCATAGTTTTCGATATATTAAAGGCTGAACTCCATGGAACGAATTATGCGACGAATAACTGGCGAACGCCGCTCGACGGCACGCTCGCTGCGCGCGTACATAGCAGCCACTTGAATGTTGATTCCACGAGCCGTGCAAAAGCCGCCGAGGCACACTTCGTACGGTTAGTTCGCAGCATTATTCGTCCAGCATGGAGTTCAGCCCCTTGAGATTTCAGCATGCAAGTCCGCAGAGTAAATTAATAAATCGGTGTTGTGCTGCCAGCATACGCGTCAAATTTAAATATATTTGGTCTGGATGTTCAGACAAACTGTTGCCATTTTACCAGGGTCCCGAGGAGGCTTGCCAGCATCACTTTGCATCGACCCGAGATTCACTATCGGCGATCGTTGTTTCATTTGGTTCCCTTTCCCGATTCGGATGTGACGTTACCGGATACAGTCTGGCAGACAAGCTGCCCAACCGTCGGAGCTCGGGAAAAAAATTGTGCTGTCCAGAGATCAGTGGTGCCTTCAAATTGCCGGCTCGCGCCTTAAAAGCGCCACCCAAACAGCCATCAATCGCCTGCCGCTGACCACGGGAACGCCCTTGCCGAAGATATATGGCAAAATATTTTGCCAGAAAATGACCACCTGAGTCCGCCATCAGTCACTTTGCGCGCAGCTCACGCTAATAGATATTTTTGGTGAGGTCGTTTTTACATTTCGACAATAGGCAATTTTCGTAGACCGCTTTCGCCATTCCGCAACGCCCTCCGCAACCCGCTACGATACTCGAAACTCTACAGTCAAGGCTATCGGCGCGCAGGCGCAGTGCGCTACTTCTTTGTTGCGGAGGGCTTAGCGGAGGGAGAAACGCGGTCTACGAAAACTCCCTAATAATAGGGAGTTTTCGTAGACCGCGTTCTCCCCTCCGCTAAGCTCCGCTAAGCCCTCCCGCAACGAAGAAGCCGCTACAGCGCCTGCGCGCCAGCAGCGCTGGCTGTAGAAACCCGGATCTCGTAGCGGGTTGCCGGAGCAGCGTTGCGGGACTAGCGGAAACGATCTACGAAAACTCCCTGATACCCGATACCCCGCCGGAGCGCTTGCGTATGCATCGCATAGCTATCGATGCGCAAATACGATCTTCAAGAACTCCCCAATAGGAAGTTTTCGTAGACCGCGATTTCCCCCTCCGCTAAGCCCTGCGCAACAAAGAAGCCACTACTGCGCCTGCGCGGCGATGGCCTTGGGTGTAGAGTTCCGGGTATCGTAGCGGGTTGCGGAGAGCGTTGCGGGACAGCGGAAACGATCTACGAAAACTTTCTGTTGAGGAGTTTCCAATAAACCTCAAGGCTGCGCGCCACTGGCCTGGGCTTTCCCGGATTCTTCACGAATCCCAGAGGGTCATTAATATCTTGCGAAGACAAGGCGTCGTGTGACGTATTAGGGACTTTTTGTGCGTAGCACGCTGCGGATTGTGGGCCCTGCGGACACGTGTATAGTCTGTGCTCAAAGTCATAGTCAGGCGCTTCCGCCAGCATACGCAAGGCTCTTGCGTACGATCTACGAAAACTTACCGATGATTCTCCTCGTGTGGTCACCCTGTTTTAGGCAAGTTTTATACGATCGCTTAGTTTTAATGTGCAAGCATTCCTAAGCAATCCTTGCGGCTCATACATGGGCACCATATTGCTCAATGAGTAATAAGTACACAATAATCGTTTTGTTTTTTCAGGTCTCATGGATGGTCCAGAGTAACAGAAAATGCAGAAGCAAGTCGCTGTTTCTTTTTTTGCGTGCGAAGGATGCTAGTGTGTTTTTGAGGTGATTAAAGAAAAAAAAGCTTGGTTATGTTTAGTGTTGTTTTTTTTTGTTGTTGTTTTGTCTGATATCTGCGTGTGTTTTCGACGCTGGCGCGTGAGTTTGGAAAGTACTTTGCTCGAGCGGGTGCTCGAGCTAATAACACATTCGACAGATTTAGGTTGGGCTAGTGTCACCCAATACTGTGGCAGAATTCCATTTCATGGTGTCTTACATGCCTTAAGGGACCATGGGGCATGAGATTTTGAGCTGAAATAAATGATTTTAGATTGGAAATTTAACTGATCGCATATCGTTTGAGTGGGTTCAAAAGGAAACTAATACACACGGGTAAAAAACAAAGCCTGGTATTCCGGTACGAAATTATTCGAATTATAGCGAATTATTTCTTACCTCCTTTTCTTGAAAAGCTGCGCCTTTTCACTGTGATACATACGCGGTGCCGGAAGTCCGTCAGCCGGGCCCAGTTCACGGACTGGATTCGAGAACTGCGTTACTCGACCGCATGTGCTGGACAACAATCAATGCGTCGACGAATGTCTGACCTCACGTTCATGGTTAAATAAATGACGGCACTTATCATTACTTGCACGAATGACAAGTTCCAGGTGTGCTTAAAAAAGACGGTGAGGAGTTTAAGAGTCATCGCCTTCCCGAAACCAACGCCGTTAAAGTGGACAATCTGATATTACCCTTATTTACGTGGATGACTGGCCAGTCGCGGAAGGGCCGACCACGTCGGCAAGAAGGCTGGAGGGCTGTCGCTGCTCAGCATTTATGGACGATTGCACCAGACCAGTGTTCGAGAGTACTTTTAAAAGTGAGATTGTACTTAAACTGCATGCCACTTCAAGTAAGTTTGGGAAACATGTACTCTGATCTGAAGTACAGTTCTCTGAGTGTGTACTTCATAAGGTAACCTTTTGTTTTACTATTTTACTTTTGTGGTGCTTTACGAGAAAGTACAACTCCCGACTTTAAAGTACAGTCCCCAAATTAAAAAAGAAAAATTGGCGTATCGTTATGTGAAAACGAGCTATCATCTTTCGACATGTATCTGGTAATTTCTATGAGTAAAATAATCGTGGAGTCAATAATACAAAATGAGCGCCTTATAAGTTGATTGTGTTAAAGAATGTGTCGCGAGAGTAACATATTGCTGCTGTGGCAATCTTCATTAAATATTCGCCGCCGTTTCCGAAATTATCTGATGCACCCCCTTACCCCTGAGCATAATGCGTACCGAAAGTCAATAAGTACATTTGTATTTATAGTAATTTACTTCAAGCACATTGCGCCAACTGTACTTGCTACTTTACTTGGAAGTACCTAACCTTTCATTTAGTTTGTACTTACTTCAAGTACTTTTTAGACGTACTTTACCCAACATTGCATCAGACGCAAGGCACACACAAGACTAACCTAGTGCCGCTAAATAAGTTACGCTTCCAGAGTAACGACACTTACCCATCTTGCGGCTTCAAATCATGGTCGCCAGTTATCTTAAGTTTTATCCAAAATCACAGAAAACACTTTTCCGCCCTGAACGAATGTCTGAACAGTTCGCGATAGAGCCAAGCAATATCACATGAGCTTCCTAACACCGAATATAATGCTGAGGAAGTCGCACTTTCGAATCATGACGATTGGCAGTTGCGTCTGCTCTGTACTATACTTCGTTTCAGCTTGGGTCCAGACGCAGGCGATGCTACAAGCGCGAGCTCCGGGCTTTCAGCGTCCCTGCCAAGCACGCGCGCTCGTGCAATGCAAGCACTGTTCAGGGCCACACGCTCGCGCTCGTAGCATCGGCTGCGTCTGGACCCAAGCTGAAACGAAGTATAAGCACCAAGATGGCGTCGCCCACAACAATATCGGGAACAGAATGCCGACACTGTAAAGACCGGTTCAGACACTTGCGTTTGAGTGCGTTTGACTGCGTTGCGTCGAGAACTAAAGGTTCTGGTGAAATACTACGTCACGACCGCGTGATTTCTGATTTCGCTTTTGTGTTGTGAAGGAAAGAGAAGGAAGAAATGTCGCTGTGTCCCTTTGATTATTTTTGTCGAAGTTTTGCAAGTTCTTTCGTAGTTTGCTTGTGTGTTTTATTTGCAGCAAGGTATACTCTACGATTTACCAGAAAATATAAATAGAAAATATAGCATTTTCTTTGTATGACCGCAATTAAACCTTGAATCTTGTCAGTTGTGCGTTGTGACTGCGTCCTCGCACACGTATTCTGGCCAATATTTTGGCATGGATATGGTTAATTACCCAAAATGAATACATAACTTAATATGTAAGTTTCGTAAAAATAATTGCAGTTGTGCGTAATGAGGAGTAAAGGTTAGTTTACTCGCAGCAAAGCTTGCTGTTTTACAACGCACATTTACACGATTCATTTCCATTCCGGTCATATAAACAAAGTACTATGTATAATATTTATATCTTATGATACATCATTAGTATACCTTGCTAATAAAAAAGTAATAAAAATAAAGCAAATAAAATATTGTTTCTTGGGGGAAAAATTGGTTTTTGATTTTCTAGTGTTTTTTTTTTAAAACATTCGCATATTCAAATGTATATAACAAATGTTATAATGTGCACATAATATTGAATTTGTATGTAATAAAAAGAGCCAAGCTTAATCTTTCCGCTGATATCAAGGTCATTATATTACCGAGTATCCCCCAAAAACGTTCGCAGTTTTTGGGGTTTTTTTCCTCGTCGAACGCTCATTCTCCGCCCAAGGTTCGAAACAGATGCCAAAGTTTCAGCACAAGAGCCTATATCTTATTCAAACGTGAAAAAAAATTCCGTTGGGTAACGGGGCTTTTCGCCCGTTTTCGGTTTCTGACGTCATAGAGCTCCATGTATTCGATAGCTCCGTCGGCCGCCATTTTCCCATTAAAATCTTTAGAAAATCCCTAGCTATAACTGAGAGCTGGACGATGCGTTATTATTTTTTTTTGCGTAAAAAAAAACCCAACCAATAAAATCGTTTTACTTCTTTTTTTTTTTGGGGGGGAGGGGGGACACCCTGTATATTAAATAGGTCACACGTGAGAACTTGCCAAGCTTTGCCAAACTCATCATAGGGAGATAGTTCCACCTTTTTTTTTTTTCAAACTTATTAAAAAATACAAGACATTTTTCCAATTCATTAGGCGTAACGAACTGTATTACACAGTGTCACAGGGGAGTTCCAGTACAGTAGTGCGAGAAGTGACAAAATAGCGAGCGGTCAAATATGCGGTCCCTGACAGGTGGAACAGATGTCAGTTTTCGATACTTCGAAAAAAAAAAAACATGTCTGAATTGAGCTGAAAGCACCCATATATACAGGGGGGGGGGGGGGGGTTGTTTTTAATTAGGGCAGACTTTTTAGCAAAATGGGGGTGAGAGTTAGTGCCGTCATTTTCACTATGTATTTATCAGTCTGGGCTCGGTGAGTTGACCAACTAAATAAAATATGTTCATTAACGTTGTTAGTTATTGGTTCTAAGGGCCATGCTGCCATTTCAGTATAGACGAAAATTACAATTAGAGGTCAGATCAGTTGAAAGAATTTGCAAAAAATGTAATGGTTTTGGAGCTGTTGATAGATTTTCACTCTATTAGCCCATTTAAAAATGGCGCGCAAGAAGCGCGGCGGTATGGCGCCGGTAGGCAATTTTTCATAAGGGTAAAAGACTTTCCTTTTTCCTAGAGTGCCTCAATGTTGTTGACCGCTGCGCCTAGCGGCCAACAACGCTGAGGCACTCTACCTTTTCCCAAAGCCGTCGAAGCGCCCCTGGCGGCACGATGGTACGAAATGAATTCTGGGTAGCAATTGGCCACTTAGTTTTGGTTTCAGTTTCAAATTTTACCACGATCATCGTGTCGCTGACGGAACACGCTGCTTGCATTTTCATTGCTGCGACTTCCTACTAAGTGTAAAATACTGTTGGCGTTGCCAAGAGATACGAAAAAAAAAAGAACACGTCACTGTTTTTGTGGTGCAGGATGTGCCGGGTTTTTGGCAAAGCTAGGCAAATATAGATGGATTGCAACGTCCCTGCTGGTGTCCCTGTCGTGCAAGCACGTTCGGATGCGCGTGAAGAAAAGTTATGCACGCTTGGAGGTTCACGTGCTTGGCTGCAGGAGTACAGACAGCGGCTGTCTGATCGAAACCGAAACCATGCCATTCCGCTCCGTGGCCAACTGATTCCCAGCGTACAACGCGCGCAGTATTGCATAGTGGGATTTTTAAAGTGGCCTATTGGTCATGGCCTCTAATAGTAATTGCCATCAATACTGCGACAGCAACATGACCGCTAAAACATTAATTACATATTTCATTAACAGATTTTAGGTAATCACTCTACTTACAATGATGACTACCCCCCCCCCCATCTAATATCCATAGATAAACATGGTAAAAACGAAACTCGTCTGACTCAGTCCCTTTTTTTCTTAAAAAATCAGTTCAAATTATCTAAGCATTTTTAAAAATAGGGTGTTCGAGAAAAAGGATACTTTTTTGGGAACATACTGCAAGGGATTGCAAGAAAGCATACTAATAAGGAAAATAATTACCTGAAATTTAATTAAGCTTTTAATAAATGAAAACAGTAATATCATCAGATTCCCCCATTTTAGCACTTTTTCCACTGCAAGAAACTATGCTTAGCCAAACGCTGTCTCTACCCCCCCCCCAATCCAAAATACTGCAAATATCTTATTTACAATGCCACTACCTGGAAAAACAGAAACAAAAAACATTCCGCCTATGCCTGTACACAACGCAATGGTCTGTGGAATTTCCTAGGAGAAGAGTGTGCATGTAAAGCCGTAGCCACAGAAAGTTGTCCACGAGCGCTATGTGAACATTGCAAACTATATAGTGCAACCGAGTACAACAGGGTGCATTCACAAATGCGCCGGAATGACTTTACATATGTTTATTTTTGTCACTGCAGGAAACATTGTATACATAAACTCTTTGCAATAAAAAAAAAAAAAAAAAAGCAAGTTCAACATTGAAAGTTTCAGAAATGTAGGAGTTGTACTTTGTCACACTATCTCTGCATGCACCACAATGTCCGCATATCTACAGTCGGCGACAGCTCAAGAGCCCCTCCCACCTCTTTCCACTTTAGCAGAACGAAGGCTGGAGAGGAGGTTATCTCCTCTCCAAAGATCCTTCCGCTGAAGTAGAAAGGGGTGGGAAGAGTTTCCACTGGACTCTTTACCTCACCAACTACAGCTCTGAATGCCTTTGTCCATAACACGTCGTGGCCCCAAACAAGAAAGGTCCGCGATTGCCCATACAAGTTGTGGGCCGTGAGCATGCGCCGATAGCTGCTCCACCGCATGAACACACAAACGAAGAATGCGTCAGAAACTCTGCCTCCAGCACAGGCTCGTACGTCTTCCATCGCGCTTTGTCTGGGCGTGCTCACAAAACCCTAAAGCGTTACCGAAAGCAGAAAGCTCCCGCTGAAGGCGGAGCTACTGTATTTTGTCGAAATACCAGACTTGCGCAATCCGTACGTCTCCAAGGTTAGACAGCATACCTGCCTCCCATATGTTCCTAGTTCTCCTACTGTTGCCCAGATATCCTGATGCCAGTTTTCAAGCTTACTCCCTCCATCTTGTGCCGACGGATCTTTTGAAGGGACCATGGAATGAATTTCGGGACAGGATAAATTGGGACTTCACTAATCGCGTATCGTTTAGTGCGCCAAAAGAAAACTTGTGTGCGAGGGCAGAGAGCCAGAAGCCTGCTTTTCAGTAAGAAAATTTTAAAGAAACGCAGCAAAGCCACGGGCCTTGAAGACAGGTGGCTTCACTGTGTTTCCATAGGAGTTAAGCCTTTTTCTCTTTTTACTTTTTCCTCAGGTAAGTTTGCTCTTCGCAAATTTTATAGAAAAAATGCATCACCTGTGGGCAATGCTGCACAAAATCGTAGTGCAATAGGTTAAGAAACCAATTTTGCGGTCGATTTAAAGAACCTCCCTGCTATTCGAGACACCCTGTATAATCACTAGTGAATGAGTTCCTTTGTTTGCTTAAATAGCACGGTTGAAGCTTGGAGTCTTTGCACCCGGTGCCCAAGCACGTCACAACCGCGTTGAGAATTGAGTTGAAAACTAAGGTGAGAACTAAGATTAAAAAATCATTTCATGGTCTCTTTAATATGCCCCAAGACTTGCATGCACGGACATTTCGGGTACTGCCATTTGGGTGCACTGAATGGATGCGACCAACTGCAGTAAAATGATTCCTTCCTCTGTCCACAACAGCGTATGAGTGCAGGCAATCCAATAAAAAAGGAGGTGCAGACAGTAAAACAAACAAGCAACAATTCCCCTCAGAGTGAGCCAGTCACTTCGAGGAGTAAACAAATGCATTTGCTTGAATGACAGCTCAAATAAGCGAAATACCTCAGTGACACAATCACTTCGAACAGAACACAGGAAAACAATACATATTTTTTGTCATCATGCAGATCCATACAGGGAGCAAAATATATAGCTATCTTACATCTGCTTTAAAGAAACCCTCCGAAAAATATCATTTGCTTACTTGAATAGATGGCATCATAGGAAGGCAACAACATGCACCCACAGAACTTACCCATAATTGACTTTACTTAGAACAAATCATTATTGTAGAAATTGCATGAGGAACAATCGACGGATTCTGTAAAAGACCAACTCGCTTTTTCACACTTACAACAACAGAGAACTTTGTTCCAAGTCAGCTTTGTTTAGCTCGTAACACAAACAAACACGCTTTGATAAAAAGCAAGAAGTCAGAAGGAAATCCAAAATGACTAGGAAATTTAGTAGAACACAGATTTCGCGATCGGCATGGCGGCAGATCGATTGGCCTTTGTGCTTCCAACGAGATGGAAGCAGATGGCTGGGACTAGATGCTGCCCTTCTTGACTAGGCATGGACCAGGAGATATGCACCAGACCGCGTTCCAATAGCTAGAAGACCCCGATATCACATTCCGGGGTCTGTAAAGGAAAAAAACGATGCAGAAAAGATTTTACGTCCATTTTATGAAATGCCAAAGCTTACCCCAATTTGGGGTCATGCAAAAACTTATATCGTCAAAATAAACAGAGTAGAAAAAAAATTAAGTTTCGGTACCTTTCTGACAGATTTCGCTCTTTATCTTTTTTATGTAGAACAGTGTTACCAAGGCTAGGGTCAGTCAGCACACATGGGAGTCCAGTCAGCCACACATATCAGTGCCACTTAGATGTTCAGGTAGACGCGAAAGAAACAAACATATCAACTAGAATTTCTCTGCAGTGTTTCTGTAGAATATTGTGTCAAGGCTTTGCACATCACAAGAGCACAAGCACTCTACACCAAAATTCGTTCCTAGCTGCATCATTTGAAACAAACAACAGCTAATTACAGAATATGGAAGTGAGCAAACACATAACACTGCTAACATTTCTGCGCATAAACATTTGTTTATATACACACTACATCTGGCACGCTATCGCGAAACACTTGTTGCACAAAAGCAAAACTTATACCAAGCTGGTACTATAAAGTATTATTGCCAGATTTCGAAATTAGCCAGATCTCATAAAGTGAACACATGCAGTTTAAGTTATTTATTTATTCATTGATGATTACTTTATTTATTGATGATGATGCAAGGAGAGGACATGTGTAGAGCCCTGCATTCCCAGAAATTATCCCCGGATTACCAGCGGATATCCGCAGCAAACTGGCGGATGCGGATATAAATGAACCAGATTTGGCGGATCACGGATCGGATGTGGATATCTGCGGGTACGAATCCTACATTTTTTCACACGTTATACAAACACGTGCGACCGCTCAATGTAGAGTGAATAAGTGGGTTATCCTATGAAGTGCATCACCGAAATGTACTGCGGGAGCAAACTACTCTCTTCGATAAAAGGTGCCAATCGGGGAGAAAATTGTTCTTTACGTCAAGAAAGATCCGATTCTCACCAAAGATCGCTTAGAACGTTCTTTCACGCCAAAAATGCTGTCCCTAGAAAAAGTAAAGAATTCATGGAGCAGTCAGTCCCCCCGGGAAGGCGTGTTTTTGTTTGGCAGGGAAAGAGTGGAAAACATTCTTTGGGCAAAAGAAAACCCAAAACATACAAGCCACAAGAAAGTAGAAGAAGTCTGCAAGTGGCTTCTTCACCTACAAGTAGATCGATGAGACTGAATTCGATCCTCTGGAGTGGTGGAAGTTGCGCCAGCAGGAGTTTCTGTATCTCACTCTTGTAGTGCAGTTCGCACATGCCATCCCAGCATCAAATGCACCAATGGAGAGAGACTTCTCATTGGCGGGTATTCATTTAAGAGAGGCGAACCAGTTGGAATTCGTCCATGTTGACAGTATGTTATTTCTTCTATGCAGAAACCTCGAGAAATAAAATGTTGCGTGTTTGTGCTTTTTGTTGTTCTTTTTCCTCTGCAATTGGCATTGAATTGTTGTTAAGTATATATGGTTCCAAGCATGCAGTTGAGAGTTTGTGTTTTAAACTGCAACCGCACTTTTATATACACGAGTACTTTGCTGCGGTGAGTGAGCGCCTTTTCTCTTCCACTTTTTTTATTTTTTGAATGAAATAAAATGACAAAATATTATTAGTCTGCCCTCTGCTAATTTTCATGTTTATAAAATGTGCGTCTCCTTGGAATGGATTTTATAAATCAAACAGCAAAATAAAGATTAAAATTGCCTTCCTTTGAAGCACATCATCTGGACAGAGTGTCGGTGTCACGGTCTCCCAAGACTATCTCATGACTGCGAACATCTTTCCAGCGATGCAAAATGTGTCTGGAAGGATGATCGCTCATGATATAAATAAGATAAAACAGAATATGATAAAATAACTTTCACCGTATTCTGATTGAAACTGTTCTTTGTACAAAGGTAAGCAGACGGCTAATATGACACCATCCAGATGCTCTTTTTAAAATTTTTATTCACGCATTATTTCTTGACGTAAAATGGATGCGCAGATGCGGTCCCGAATTTTGTGGTTGCAGTTCGAATGTGGATACAAAGTCTGCAGATGCGGATCGGATGCGGATGATCAAACTGTTGCCCGTGTAGGGCTCTATACATGTGCTAGGGGAAAACACTTTTTTTATTATTTACAATATTTGAATACAAATTGCACATATTATAATGCTTGATCTTTTTTCAAATATGAATCTGGTGTTAGTTTTGACATAACTTGTTTTATGTGTCCTAAATGTAACGCACATGAAAAAAAAATGAAAAAAAAGAACCATGTTGCACCCATGTGGGGCATGGCAACACACTTAAAACGGCCTAGTAAGGTCAGCTAAGTTGCTCCTTTTAAACCACTGAGTGCAGTGAACAACAAAATAATGTGTGAAGCAGAGATAGGTTGGCCAAGAGATCACTGTTGCCGACATACCTCCAGCACGAGCAAGAGAACAAGCGTTGGTTAGCCGATGATGTTCATGGTGTCGCACACCAACCATAGACGAGAACAAAGTCAGCTAGCGGTGACCCACATGCTCCTTCTCACAATATACAGGCATTAAAAGACTTCACTATCGAGAAAACAATTAATATAGGAAATAAGCATTAATCACTTTTTTGTTTAACGATTAATAAAAACCAAAACAAAATTAAGAAACACAGTTAATAGTTGCTTGTAGTGCTTTGAATTGATAGTCTAGTACTCTTTCTGACACGTAAAATGGATGTAGAAAAAATTTGCGAGCAGCAGCAGAGGCTTTATTTATTGAATGTAATTTTTGCTAGTAGTACTACAAGCATTACAATTATTATTATTACAGAGTTCTACGGCACTCATTACAAGCCATCAAATTACTTGTAATTGATTACTCATTAAAGTACTTTTGGAACCGTTTGAATACATTCATTATGAAGTAATTGGAAGGGTAATTGACTAGTTTTGGAGGTACTAACATTACTTGTTAACCGGGACTACCTTTTACTCCCCTTTATAATGGCACCATTTGTTTGTACAAGTTTTCTTACAAGGAATCCTCGACCAAAACTCCAGAGGAGGATGGTCTACCGAAATTAGTGGATTAAGAAGATGAGTAGTTTATAGTTCGGTGGTTCTAATCCAATCATGAATGGTACAAAAAAGAAAGCTCGAGGTACACCTAAGCATTTCTTATGAGTTGTGAATGCGAAAGCATGCAAGCCGCTCGTCCGCTCCCTTTGTTGTCTGCTCGTCCGCTCCCTTTGTCGTCTGCTGCGTACTAGCGCGCGCGCGCTTCGGGATCTCGGAGGCCATGGCACAGCGGCCAATGGGAGCCCCGTCGACGCGCGCCAGCCAATGGAACTGAAGGCGAATCGCTCCTATTGGGATCGCGGAAACCAGGAGCCGTTTTCGCGTTCAAACTGATGACGTCAGCTCGCTCCATGAGACAGTAAATGCTTTTGCATTAAAAAACGTTTTCATACCGAACCTGCAGTTTTGATGATCTGAAGTAATGGAAAAACTAATGGTTAGTACTTTTTAAGGCGAAAGTCATATATACCTCATTGTTTAGTCGACCTTCAAAGTCCTTGAGCGAAAATACGTTGGTGACTTAAAAGGTACCAAAACGTTTGTGACCACTCAGTGGATGACTAGGGAGTTTTAGAATAATGTACGTAATTTTAGCGCACGCTAGCGCTGAATTTAGCGCTTGTATTAGCGTACGCGACGCGAGGAGTTTTAGAATAGCGTTTCTCCGTCGCGACGCAAAAGCCCAAGCATCTCGCGCTTGCGACGCCACCAAGATACAGTCACAATTTTTATTTCACACACGAAATACTGTAACTTTAGAAAAAAAAACAAGTCTTTTTGGTCCAGAGTATTATTTTAGATTTGTTTAAACATGAGAATGCGACGCGAGCGGTTGACCGGGAGTGTCCGCTTGCGTCGCTCGGCAAGAGAGGTCTCGTGTACTAACCTTCGCACATCGTACCTTCGCCGTGAAATGTTCGCGCGTCACAAGCATCAAGTTGCCGGTGACCGCTGCCAAACCGAGTACAATGTCGTCCCGTATTGAAAATCGCAGTTGCGAGGATGCCACCGACGTCGCACTCACGACGCCGCCAAAGCAGCCGCCGACATAATCCTGGAAGCCGCCATTTTCTAACTCTGCTCGTCTTCGCTTTAGCCAACTTCACATCACGAATCCTCCTTGGAGAAGCGCAAAGACTTTTTGCGTACGCACGCTATTTCCGAGAAATAGCGCACGCTAAAATTGCGCACGCAAAGCGCAAAACCTGGTTTGCGTTCGGAGCATGCGCAGTGGCGACGATGCTATTATTTGCGTACGCAAAGCTTTAGCGTGCACTATTCTAAAACTCCCTACTAAGCGAATTAAGATGATGATTCAGCACATTGAGACAGATGACTCAGTGAGTAAATCATGTGTCTGTCTTTAATGCATCGGCGCTTGGGCTTTCGCCTCCAAGTCGTCTTCGGGAGAACATAAGAGACCCTGTGAATTTTCAAGAAACAGCCAATGACTTTTCTTCTCAAGTAATCAAGTAACCTATAATTTAATACTTTTTAACCAAGAGTAATTATAATTGTAGTCGATCACTCTCTTTCGAGTGACGTGTACGAGGCTGCCGTCGTAGAAGCAATCCTGCCAACATAAAAAAGCACCGGTCTCCGGTTCCGGCATGTTTTTCGTTTCTAGGCAGGCAACTGCGTGGTGTTCTAGGGGAGGCAAACAGGTTGGCCCGGTCCTTGCGATGCGGACCACCGATCGAGCACTCACCCGTTGTCTTCAGTCGGCCAATAGGAGAGCGGCACCCTCCTCGCTGGTGCTAGGGCCGCAGGACAGCAGGGAGTCGCCGGCGGCACCTGGCGGCATCTCTTGAGCCTCCAGGAGCTCATCATCGTCGTCATCCCCGCGATCCTCCTCTTCTTCGTCCTGATACGGGCTAACCTGGAGAACATAACCCTCGATTACGGCATACTGCAAAACATACTGCGTGGGATGATGTCTATGACAAACAATAAATCGGTCCTGCTGGCTCGTCTTGAATTAAGGCTGCGCAAGGCCCAGAATCGTTTGTACAGGATGTTTCCGAGCACAGTTTATAAATAAGTTGATGGACAGAGGGCATTGAAACTTTACACAAAGATATCTTGAGGTGGTGCATTTATCATGTTCAAATTTTATGAGTGAAGGTTTTGGGAAAAATAAAAATATAAGCCTGAGAAGCCTGTTTTTCCTATGCACAGGGAGGAAAACGACAAAAAATCATCTGTTTGGCGCTGCTACTCGCAGATGGCGCAACATAAAGCAAAAACGTGAAAGTTTCTTTGAAACACTCGAAAGCAGATCGAGCAGATTCGAGCGTGTGTTACTTTGCAAGGTTTTGCGCAAACCAGAAGGTTTCGCCATTTTCCTCCCTATGCGTAGGGAAAGAACTGTTTTTTTCAGGCTTAAATATTCTTTCCTGAAACCTACACTCATGATTTTTGAGTATGATAAATGCACAACCTAATCAAATCTTCGTGAAAAGTTTTAACCCACTCCGTTCAATGGTTTATTTATATAAATTTTTTAAGCCCAAGTGATGCTTAGAAGCACCTTGTTTGTTCACCGAGTAGAGGAGCTACAATGCCTCGAACGCAACGTATTGAAAATCGCCCACAAAATAAAACCACAAAAAAAAAAAGAATCAGGGGCTGCAATAGATTTATTAGACTTTTGCCTACCGCAATAATTTAAAAAAAAAGTTATCCAAATATATTGATTTTTATTTTCACATTTTTAGATCAAATCTTAATGACAGTCGATGTAAAAAAAAAAGTTCTAATGTAGTGCAAACAGTTTGTATCACCTGCTACGTCAACAATCATGACCGGCGCAGCACTGAAGCGAAAACGCAGAGGCGCAGGGGGAGGCTCCTCCACAGTGATTCTCGTCCAAATCCGTCACGTCGGCACAATGTTGTCATCAGAAGCAGAATTGTCAGAGCTAAAGTCAAACAGCTCAGCGGCCTCACTGTCGCTGTCGAATGAAAGGTTTATGTCCTCGTCATCCGAATCGGAAGATGTGTCGTGAAATCTTCGTTTTTCCCGCGTTTTCGCTGCACACTTGTCACGAGGGGCACCGCTTCCGGACGTGTATGCTGCCATTTTGAAAGCCCTTGCTGCCAATGTTGAACCGGTTTTTGGCCAAATCCACACAAAATTTAGAGATAATCGTGGAAAGATGGGGTATGGGCACTTGTCTGGTCATCAGTTTAACATATCAATGTACTGTGCATATTTTCTCAGATCTTACAAATTTGGGAATGGGCGCTTAGCGTGGAATGGGCGGACGCGCGGTTTTCTATGGTCCAGTTCGTCTTTGGTAAGGGACATGCGTTTCATTCAGCGTGGACGAGCCCAGCTCTGTTCATGGTAGGGAAAGGGTTATTAGGGGAGTTACGATGCTTCGAACGTGGCGTATTGGGAATCGCTCGCGGAGCAGGACAACAAAGAAAATCCGGGGCTGCGACGGGCCTACTTGAACATCTCGCTCTTTCGGAAGCGGCAGACAGACGTGACTTTTTGTGCCTATCGTTCTTGATGACAAGGCAGCCCTTAACAGAAAAACAAAGCTGCCGGGGAGGCTGCGTTGCAACGCGGGAAGGCACGTGCGACTGAGCCAGCCTACCTTATTGTCACAAGGAGTGGAAACGAAGAAACGTGGCGGCATACCACCTGTACCCCCGAGGACGCCGGCGCTCCTAGTAGATGTGTTTGTGTTTGCATATACCTCCTAGCCTTTGACAGCGCTCAGACTTACGGTGAAGCTAAGCATAGCTGCGGCCAGTAGGGTCAGCAGACTGACTCTCGGGCGGTCAGTCTGGTCTCGAAAGCGCCGACTCACCGAGGGGTCTGCATAGTGGAAGGTGGACCTCGAGAGATCCACCTCGATGGGGAAGATGGAAGTGGTCTTCATGACCGCGTGGCAGTCGTTGTGGTACTGGGACAGCGCAGACACCAGGCGCTGGAGCTGGAACACTATGTCTTGCACTGCGCACCAAGACGTGCACGTCGTCGGGACATGAGCCAAAAGCGTTTCTAGTGCTCTAAACTCGAGCAGACTTAGAATTAACCCCTTAACTGGAAACTTCCATGAGCAAAAAATATCTGCAAAACGGGGACCTATTCTGTCCCCATTTTGCCAATATTTTTTGGTACTGCAAGTATCTCGTCAAACTATCCTTGTGCTGCCATCTATGCACTGGTTTCTAAAGCAAAATTATTTCCATCGTTTGGGATAAATGGTGCTTCCTCCAACACGATAAAAAGAGTGTTTAAAGACGCGCTCCTCAAGACCAACTGAGGAGTGGCGCGTCAACAGACGCGCTGCCCAGTTAAAGGGTTAAGGCGGGGTTCAGCACACTTGCAACTGATTACGACTGAGTTTGTTACAACCTTTTGTCATCTCTCGCGACAGAGAGAATACGCTGGCTCCATTCAATGGGCAGCCATGAAACACTCGCAATTTTCATATACTATTTCCTATTTTTTTCACGCGCCATTCTTCTTGTCGTTTGCTGTAGATATCATTGACAATGACAGATAGATACGATGACAATGAGAGTAAACATTATGACACTCATTATGATAGTAAAGACATGACGACAATGATGATAGTAAAGGCACATGATGACAATGATAAAGATGCAATGATGATGATAGTAAAGACATGATGCTAATGACAGTAGACATGATAACAATGACAGTAGTCATGGTGATAATGGTAGTAAAAACATGACGATGATGATAGTAAAGATGTGGTGATGACAGCAGGTACACTGCTCTTGCATGAGATCATGATGCAATGCTACCATCGGTTCGTAATCCTCACTGGAACCCACCGGAATCCATGTTGAAGGCATTCGTCGCTGTTATGATATGTTTTGTGTACTTGGGGGCCGTGCTCGCACTGTAGTTTGTCTGCTCACTCGAGGTTTAAAATGCATCCCTTTTGCCGTCACGAATTGTTCTAGCCATAAAGTCGGTGACAAAATGGACCTAAGGACAGCAGTATTGGCTTTTCTAGAATCCCGGCAATCATAGGAACCAGGACAAAGCGACGCTCGAGCAATCGGTTCACCAGCGTCATGAATGGCTCCGACGGATTGGCCAGCACAATCTCGACCAGGTGGGTAAAGCCGGGAGCGGAATGCGGCAAATCCTGGGCGCTAACATCTCCGGTCTCGAGAGAAAGCATGAGTAAGAAAGCGGCAAAAGAGCAGAGAAAGAAAGCAGACGAAGGGTTAGGTGTGCTCGTTTTGCTGCGACGAGCTGAAGTTGCTTGCAAGTGCTTGTTAGCTTTATTCAATTTTGTCAATGCGCGATTCCGGCGTATTTTTTGGCGAAGCAAGAGAGAAAATAACAAGGCACAGACCTTACAGGTGATGTTTTGCTGCTTATTTGCGCATATTCAGGGCATTGCCAGTGCTATGGGTTCGACAGGACCGCGGCCACGGGATCACCGATTTCCGCATCTATGCCCCGCCGTTCTGACGCAGCCAAATGCACGGGATCTTTCACTCTAGATTATATTATATTAACTCTGTGATCTCGATAGAAAAGCTTTGTACCCCAACTAAGGGTTTGTGGACGTGCACTTCGTGACGAGGCGAGGAACCTTTTGCAATTGACTAGGACAAGAAAATATTCTGAAATCTGGTTAAACAAAGACGGCACTATGACTCTACAGCGCCAATGCTTTTCGCCGCAACAAGACGCCGAATGCCTCCAACATGACGCCGAAGGCACTCATAGCGAGACGACAATGTTGGTTTCGACATCTTGAGTCTAACCGGAAGTGACGATCAGGTGCAAGCAGCCTGTGATGATAATGAGAGTGAAGACATG